>JARWLF010000304.1:0-19262 GCA_029853055.1 Scenedesmus sp. KT-U
GTCAACTTTCGGTCAATTCCCGATTGCCTTCGGGTCATCGCGGTGCCAGCCTGCCCGCAACCGAGGAGGAGGCCGTGAAAATCAACCCGTTCAGGGGGGCAGGGGCGCGACGCGGCCCGACGGGCCGCGGCACCGGGTCGCACGGGGCCGGCTGATGCCCGTGGCGATCGGACTTGCCGCGTTCGGCCTGATGCTGGTCCTGCTGGCGCTGCGCCTGCCTGCCGCGCTGGCCATCGCCGCCGTGGCGCTGCCCGCGCTGCTGCTGGCCGACTGGCTGGCGCCCGCCGACGCGACGGGCGCCTTTCTCGGCGGACTGCGCGATCTGGCGGCCGATCCGGACCTGCTGCTGCTGCCTCTGGTCGTGGCGCTCGGCAATCTGGCCTTCTACAGCGGCATCGCCACGCGGCTCTATGATGCGGCGGTGATCTGGCTCAGGCCGCTGCCGGGCGGGATGGCGGTGGCCTCGGTCATCGGCTGCGGCGGGTTCTCGGCGATCTCGGGCTCGTCCCTGGCCTGCGCCTCGACCATGGGCCGGATCTGCATCCCCGAGATGCTGCGCGACGGCTACGACCCGCGCCTGGCCACGGCGGCGGTCGCGGCCGGGGGGACGCTTGGCGCGCTGATCCCGCCCTCGGTGCTGTTCATCCTCTATGGCCTGCTCAGCGCCACGCCGGTCGCGCAATTGTTCATGGCCGGGCTGCTGCCGGGCCTGCTGTCGCTGGCGGGTATGATCCTCGTCATCCTCTGGTGGACCGCGACCGAGCCCGCCGCCGCCCCGCGCGGGCAGGCCGCCGGCGCCAGCCGGTGGCAGGCGCTGCTGGCCGCCTGGCCCGCCCTGCTGCTGTTCGCGGTGATCCTGGGCGGCATCCAGTCGGGCCGGCTCGGCGCGCTTGCCGCCGTCTCGCTGGCCATCGCGCTGACGCTTGCCGTCGGGCTGGCCAGCCGCCGCCTGCCGCCCGAGACGCTGCTGCGGGCCCTGCGCGAGACGCTGCGCCAAAGCGCGGCGCTGGCGGTGATCCTGCTGGCAGCCAAGCTGCTCTTTGCGCTGGTGGCCCTGACCGGACTGGCCGAGGCGCTGACCCTGTGGGTCGATCGCGCGGGCCTGTCTTTCGTCGCGGTGATGCTGGCGGTGGTGGTGCTGCACATCGCCCTGGGGATGGTGCTGGACCCGGTGGCGATCCTCGTCCTGACGCTGCCCTTCATGATGCCGCTGGTCGATCTTTACGGGATGGACCTGATCTGGTTCGGCGTGGTGCTGGTCAAGCTGATCGAGATCGGGCTGATCACGCCGCCCGTGGGGCTGAACGTCTTCGTCGTGTCGAATGTGGCGCGGGGGGCGGGGGTGCAGCAGGTCTTTGCCGGCGTGACGCGCTTCCTGTTCGTCGATCTGCTGGTGCTTGCGGCGCTGGTCCTGTTTCCCGCGCTGTCGCTGATCCTGCCGGCGGCGATGGGCTAGGACTGTCTGCCCTTGCCTTGGCCGGGGCGATGGGCCACATCCGCCCCGTCCCACGAACGGAGCCGCCATGACCCCGACCGACGATGACAGCGGCGCACAGCGCCTGATCGGTTTCGCGCTGGACGTCAGCGACGGGGCGCGGGCGCGCTGCATGCTGGATCTGGACGAACGCCACCTGAACCGCATGGGCATCCTGCATGGCGGGATCGCGGCCACGCTTCTGGACAGCGCCCTCGGCGTCACGGCCAGCCTGACGAACGACCCGTCAGGGCGCCATCCGGTCAGCACCGTCTCGCTGAACGTGAACTATCTGGCGCCCGGCCGTCCGGGCCGGGTGACAGCGACCGGCCGGCTGACCGGCGGCGGCCGCTCGACCCTGTTCGTCGAGGGCGATCTGCGACACGAGGACGGCACGCTGATCGCCACCGCGACCGGCGTGTTCCGCAAGCTGAAGGCCCCGGCATGAACCCCTATACCAACGCGCATTGCGAGATCAGCGACCTTGGCGACCGGCTGGTGGTGGAAAACCGCAACGCCGCGCGGCGCAACGCGCTGACGCCCGAGTTCCAGGAGGGGCTTCTGCACGCGCTGACCCTGGCCTCGGACGAGCCGCGCATCGGCGCCGTGATCCTGATGGGCGAGGGTGACTTCTTCTGCGCGGGCGGCGATCTGAACCACCTGCTGACCGCACAGGGCATGGACGAGGACGAACGCCGCGCGCGGATCGACGCGCTGAACGACCTGATCCGCGCCGTCGTGGATTGTCCGCGCCCGGTCATCGCCGTGATCGAGGGCGGCGCGGCGGGGGCGGGCCTGTCCTTGGCTCTGGCCTGCGACATGGTGATCTCGGCCCGCGACGCGCGGTTCACGGCCGCCTATGTGAATGCCGGTCTGGTGCCGGACGGCGGGCTGACGGCGGCCCTGGCGGCGGGGCTGCCGCCGCAGATGGCCGCGCATATGGCGCTGACCGGCCTTCCGGTCGAGGCCGCGCGCCTGCACGCGCTTGGTCTGGTCACCGAACTGACCGAACCGGGCGAGGCGATCATGGCCGCGATGGCGCTGGCCGACCGTCTGGCGGCGGGTCCGGCCCGGGCGCAGGCGGCGATCAAGCGGCTGCTGACGGGCTGGCGCCGCACCGCCTTCGAGGCGCAGCTGGCCGCCGAACGCGACGCCATGGCCGAGGCGCTGGCCTCGCCCGAGGCGGCCGAGGGGATCAGCGCCTTCCTGGCCCGCCGGACGCCCGATTTCCGCGCCCTGCGCGATCCGGACGCGTCCTGACCGGACGTGGTCTAGTCGGCCATCGCCAGCCGGTAGCAGGGCGGATAGAATTGCCGCGCGAACGAGACCGGGATCTGGTTCAGCGAATTCGTGCGCTCGATCGTCAGGACCGGCGTTCCGGGCGCCACGCCAAGCGCTTCGGCCGCGCCATCGGAAGCGGGTTCCGCAAGGATCGAGAACTGCGCCTGCGTCACCGGCACGCTGCGCGCCAGCCATTCATGCGGCGGCTCGGCCTCGAAGGTCGCCGCGTCGAAACGGGGCAGCGCATCGGCGTTCAGCCAGATCTGCTCGAAGCAATGCGGCGCCTCGTCGGCAAGATAGATCGACGTGACCTGCACCACACGCGTCCCGGCGATGATGTGCAGCGCCTTGCGCGCCTCGGCGGGAACGGGCGCGGTGGTCAGATGCAGCAGCCGATAGCCAAGCGTCTGGCCCAAGGCCTCGACCTCGTCGCGGATCGCGGGCAGTTCAAGCCGGGCACGGCGCGAGGCGCGCGCCGTGACCCGCGTGCCGACCTTGCGGCGGCGTTGCAGGATCCCGCCATCGGCCAGTTCCCGCAGCGCCCGGTTCACCGTGGCCCGCGCGCAGCCCAGTTCGACCGCCAGTTCGTGTTCGGTCGGGATCAGCATGCCCGGCGCCCATTCGCCCGACCGGATGCGCTCCATCACATCGGCACGGACGGATTGCCAAGTGTTCATACGGGCGCCGCGTTTACGGGGGGTGACGCCGGCGAAGGCGATCAGCCCTTCGGCGGAGGCGGTGGTCATGTGATCTTGCGCGTTTTCCATCCCTCCCTGTTACCGCGACAATGAATTTCGTGCGACTATCCAAAGGGATATGGCAATCTTCCCAATGGTTAGATTTTGCACGGCGCGCAATTACCCTTTCCCGCGCGGCACGAGCGCATTAATCCCGCATCAGGCGAGAGGGCGGGAGAGCAGGATGGAACAACGGATGATGGCCGCCGCGCCGCGCTCTGCTTCGGGACATGGCACCGCCTGGGGAATCCTGGCCGCGATCAGCCTGTGCCACATGGCCAATGACGTGATGCAGTCGATGCTGGCCGCGATCTATCCGCTGCTTCAGGCCGAGTTCAGCCTGACCTATGCCCAGATCGGCGTCCTGACGCTGGCCTTCCAGGTGACGGCCTCGCTGCTGCAGCCGCTGATCGGGGCTGCGACCGATCGCCACCCGCAGCCGCGCTCGCTGCCCTTCGGCATGGGCTCGACGCTGATCGGGGTGCTGCTGCTGGCCTTCGCGCCGACCTACGGGCTGCTTCTGGCGGGGGCGGCGCTGATCGGCATCGGCTCGGCGGTGTTCCATCCCGAAAGCTCGCGCGTGGCGCGGCTGGCCTCGGGCGGGCGCTACGGGACGGCGCAATCCTTCTTCCAGGTGGGCGGCAATGCCGGCACCGCGCTTGGCCCGCTGCTGGCGGCCTTCATCGTCGTGCCGCTCGGGCGCCCTGCGGCGGCGTGGTTCGCGGTCGCGGCCGCCCTCGGCGCGGCCGTGCTGTGGCATGTCGGCCAATGGGCCGAGACGCGGCGCCGCGCGGTGGCCGCCCGGCCCGACACGGCGCTGCGCCTGCCGCGCGCGACGGTCTTGCGCGCGATCACGGTTCTGGCGATCCTGACCTTCACGAAGAACATCTATTCGGCGGCGATGACCAGCTACTTCACATTCTTCACCATCGAGAAGTTCGGGCTGGGGCCGCAGGGCGCGCAGATCATGCTGTTCCTGTTCCTGGCCGGGATGGCCGCCGGGGTGCTGATGGGCGGCATGGTGGGCGACCGCGTCGGGCCGCTGACGGTGATCTGGGTCTCGATCCTGGGGGTGCTGCCCTTCACGCTGCTGCTGCCGCATATGGGGCTTTACGCGACGGGTGCGCTGGCGGCGTTGATCGGGCTGGTCCTCGCCTCGGCCTTCCCGGCCATCGTGGTCTTTGCCCAGGAACTGGTGCCGGGCCGGACCGGGATGATCGCGGGGCTGTTCTTCGGCTTTTCCTTCGGGATGGGCGGGATCTCGGCCGCCGCGCTCGGCGTGCTGGCCGATGCGCGAGGGATCGAGTCGGTCTTTCAGCTGACCGCCTTCCTGCCGCTTCTGGGGCTGCTGACGGTGCTGCTGCCGCGCCGCGAAGGGGGCTGAATGCCGGGCGCGCGGCTGTTCCATGTCAGCCCACAGGGGTGCGGCGAACAGGATCTGGCGCGCCTCTTCGCCGCCAATGGCCACCCGGTCGCCTGTCACGAAGGGGGCAGGCTGGCCGCCGACATCCTTTATGCCCAGGGACGCGGCGGGCCGCTGCTGCAACCCTGGCCCGAGGCGCGCCTGCTGGCGGGCCTGTGGCGCCACGGCCCGCATTGGCGCCCGCCGCTTGACGCCTGGCGCAGCTTTGCCTTTCTGGCCGACCGCTTCCCCAAGGCACGGTTCCTGCTGACCCTGCGGGCCGAGGACGACCTGATCGCCGCGCGGATGCACGCCGATGGCGGGCGCGTCCTGCGCGCCCATGCCTATCATCACGGCCTCGATGCCGATGGCGTCGCCGCCCTGTGGCGCCGCGAATGGCAGGACCATCTGGCTGCTGTCCGCGCCCATTTCGCGGGCAGCGACCGCCTGATCGAGCTGGATCTGGACCGCGACAGCCCCTCTGATCTGGCCGCGCGTCTGGCGGGCTTCATCGACCTGCCGGTCCTGCCGATCGGCCGCTGGTCCGATACCCCGCACGCCCCCGCCCCCCTGCCGCGACCCGATCCCGCCCCCGCCGCCTGGCCCGAGGATGTGGCGCACTTCTGCCTTCAGGGGCTGGCGCCCACGCGCGAGGGGGGCATGGCGGGCCTGTCGCCCCTGGCCTGTCACTGGGACGGCGCTCTAGGCGCGGGTCTGGCCCCGGTGATCGACCGCGCGGGCGCGCCCCGCCAGTTCGCGGTGTTCCGGCCCGATGGCGCGGGGCCGCTGGCCTTGGCCCGTGACGGGCGGCACTTCAAGCTTGTCCGGGCCGAGGGCGTAATCAACGACATCCTGCGCCTTGGCCGCCGCGACCCGGTCTGGATCGACATGGAGGACAGCCGCTGGATGGGCAGCCCCCAGGGCGCGCCCGTCAGCGAACCCGTCCTGTGCCACAACCGCCGCGCGGGGGCGGTGAACGCGGTCCTCTGGCCCTTGCCCGACCAGCACGCGACCGGCCTGCCGGGTTTCGACGCGGCCAGCCCCGCCGACGACATCCCGTGGTCGCAAAAGCACGACCGGCTGGTCTGGCGCGGCATGATCTCGGGCTCGGAAATGCGCGACGGGGTGAAGCCCGGCCCCGCCAGCCATGTCTGGCTGGCCCGCCTGGATGAGGCCCAGGACCCCGAGGCCCGCGCCCATGCGTGGGAGGGGCTGTGCCGCACCAACCGCATGGCGTTCATCCGCCGTTTCATCGACGACCCCGATTTCGACATCGGCATCGTCATGGCCCCGGCCTTCCGCGCCTTTGCGGACGATCCGCTTCTGGCGCCCTTCTGCCGCCCGCGCATGGGGCCGGGCGATTTCCGGCGCTTCCGCTATCAGCTCTGCATGACGGGCTATGACCACGGCTCGAACTTCATCTCGGGGCTGGACCAGAACGGCGTGCTCTTCGCCGAGGATGACGGCTGGCAGGTCTTCTATTCGGGCCGCTTCCTTCCGTGGCAGCATTACATCCCCGTGGCCCGCTACCTGACCGACCTGCCCGAGAAACTGGACTGGGCGCGCGCCAACCCCGCCGAATGCCAGGCCATATCCGCCCGCGCCCGCGCCGAGGTCCGGCACCTGCGCGACCCCGCCGCACGGCGCGCGCTGATGCGGCTGATCCTCGACGGGCTGGCCGCCGCGCGCTAGACAGGCGGCATGAGCACGATCCGCATCGAACCCCTGACCGCCGCCGCCTTCGCCCCCTTTGGCGAGGTGCTGGCCCCGAAACCCGCCGCCGACCGCATGATCAATGCGGGGCGCTGCGAACGGCATCACGCGCTGGCCACGGTCGAACGGGGCGGTGGCGAGGCGATCATCTCGATCTTCCGCTCGGACCCTGTCAGCCTGCCCTATGATTGCGACCTGCTGGAACGCCACCCGCTCGGCAGCCAGGCCTTCATGCCGATGGGGCCGGATGCCTGGCTGTCGGTCGTGGCCCCGGACGAGGGCGGCCGCCCCGGCCCCTTGCGCGCCTTCCTGGTGCCCGCAGGCGTGGGCGTGAACCTGCGCGCGGGCACATGGCACGGCGTCCTGACGCCGCTGGACCGGCCCGCCGATTTCCTGGTCATCGACCGCGAGGGCACGGGCGTGAACCTCGAGGAAGTCACCATCCCTCCCGTCCGGATCACCGCCTGATGCCCGACCTGTCCTTCGAGAATGCCGCCCGCGCCCGCGGCGCACGTCTGATCGCCGGGGTGGACGAGGCCGGGCGCGGCCCGCTGGCCGGTCCCGTCACCGCCGCCGCCGTGATCCTGCCCGACGGCGTGCTGCCCCTCGGCCTCGACGACAGCAAGAAGCTCAGCCCCGCCCGGCGCGAGGCGCTTGGCGAATGGATCATGGCCCATTGCGACTGGTCCGTCGCCCATGTGGACGTGGCCGAGATCGACGCCCTGAACATCTATCACGCCAGCCATGCCGCCATGTGCCGCGCCCTTGCCGGGCTGCGCCAGCGCCCCTGTATTGCGTTGATCGACGGCAACCGCCTGCCTGCCGGGCTGGATTGCCCCGGCGAGGCGATCGTCAAGGGCGACGGCCGCAGCCTGTCCATCGCCGCCGCCTCGATCCTGGCCAAGCTGATGCGCGACCGCATCATGGTGGATTTGGCGCAACAGCATCCCGGCTACGGCTGGGAGGTGAATGCCGGTTACCCGACGCCCGCGCACAGACAGGCGCTGCTAGATCTGGGTGTGACCCCACATCATAGGCGCTCTTTCGCACCCGTCCACAATATCTTGTGTAAAGCCTCATCAGTAAGTGACTGATTCAAAAAAGAAATTGACGCCGAATCGGCTCTGAATCATCCTTGGGGGCAGATCAGACCGGCAAAAAGCCGGCGACCCCAGAGGCAGAGCATGACGAAAACCACCCAAAAACGCGCGGCCCCCGTGCGACCCTTGCCGCTGAACCAGATCCTGGGCGGCGACTGCATCGAGATCATGAACAGCCTGCCCGAGGGCAGCGTTGACCTGATCTTTGCCGACCCGCCCTATAACCTTCAGCTCAAGGGCGACCTGCACCGGCCCGACAACAGCCGCGTCGATGCGGTGGACGATCACTGGGACCAGTTCTCCAGCTTCGCCAGCTACGACGCCTTCACCCGCGACTGGCTGGCCGCCGCGCGCCGCCTGCTGAAACCCAATGGCGCGATCTGGGTGATCGGCAGCTATCACAACATCTTCCGCGTCGGCGCCGAGATCCAGAACCAGGGCTTCTGGATCATGAACGACGTGATCTGGCGCAAGTCGAACCCGATGCCGAATTTCCGCGGCAAGCGCCTGACCAACGCGCATGAGACGCTGATCTGGGCGGCGAAATCGGAATCGTCGAAATACACCTTCAACTACGAGGCGCTGAAATCGCTGAACGAAGGCACGCAGATGCGCAGCGACTGGGTGCTGCCGATCTGCAATGGCGGCGAGCGTCTCAAGGATGCGGCGGGCGAAAAGGCTCATCCGACGCAGAAGCCCGAAAGCCTGCTGCACCGGGTGATCATCGGCACGACCAATCCGGGCGATGTGGTGCTGGACCCGTTCTTCGGCACTGGCACCACCGGCGCGGTCGCCAAGATGCTGGGCCGCGACTATATCGGGATCGAGCGCGAGGAGGCTTACCGCGAGGTCGCCGCCCGCCGCCTGTCGCGCGTCCGCCCTCTGGACGCCGAGGCCCTGGCCACGACCCGCGCCAAGCGCGCTGAGCCGCGCATCCCCTTCGGCCAGGTGATCGAACGCGGCATGCTGCGTCCGGGCGAGGAACTTTACTCCATCGGCAACCGCCACAAGGCCAAGGTCCGCGCCGATGGCAGCCTGATCGGCAATGACGTGAAGGGCTCGATCCATCAGGTCGGCGCCGCGCTCGAGGGCGCGCCCTCGTGCAACGGCTGGACCTACTGGCACTTCCGGCGCGAGGGGAAAATGATCCCGCTGGACATCCTGCGCCAGCAAATCCGCGCCGAACTCGAGGGCGACGCCCCCCGCCCCAACTGATCCTGCCCTGCCGTTCTCATCTCCATCCGTTTCGCCAGTCCCGCGCCTTCAGCCCGGGACCACCTCCCCGCCATGTCCGCATGGCGGGGTCTTTTCGCTTGGCGGAGCGTCCTCTTTGCGGGACCTTCCGGTCGTTCGCTGCAAGTGCATCATTGAGGATGCCGGAGGACCTACGGGATGCAGAAACCTTCTTAAGATTGCTGCTTCGCTATTGCAGCATGAATTAGGAAAGCGGCCGTTCGGTCTTTCAGCAGTATCCTGAAATCAGCGACGTTTCTTGCTCACGCCGACGCCGCCAGCACTTGCTCTTTCGCGGCGAGGATCTTCGCTGCAATCGGTGACGTGATCATCTGGATCACGGCGAAAAAGGCGGCCGGCACGGCGATCTCGGAGGGCAGGCCGGAGGCGGCAACGAATGCGGCAGCGATGCTGAACTCCTTCTTGCTGCAGGTGAACAGGTAGGCGATCAGCTCTCCTCGGTCCTGCGTGAAGATCCTGGCCGTCATGCCGACGGCGTAGCCGATCAGGTTCAGGGCAAGGGCCGCCAGCGCGATCACGAGCGCATACCAGCCGTAGCCCAGGATGGTTTCGGCGTTCGGACCGACGACCGCCAGCAGAAGCACCAGGTAAAGCACCGAGCCGAGCGCAGGCCATGCAAAGTCAAACTGGGATACCGATGACAAGAAGCGTGTCCGCAACCAGACACCGATCACGGTCGGCACCACCACGATCAGAACCAGCTCCGTCACCACCGTCAGAACCGGCACGTTCAACTCGATCCCGGTCATCCACAGGAACAGAAACGGGATAATGAAGGGCGAGAGCACAGTGTTCACAGCGTTCAGCACGGCAGCGAGGGCAACATTGCCGCGGGCAAGCAGAACCAGCAGCGGCGCGGACACATCGGTCGGCAGCATCCCGACCAGCGTCTGGCCCGCTGCCAGAGGACCGCTGCCGAAGAAGGCGCGGCCGGTCAGCCAGCCTGCCAGCGACATCGGGCCGTAGACGAGGCCGATCGCCCAGAGCTGCCGGCCCGGTTTTCGGAACACGATCTGCACGGCCTTGGCATCGAAGGTCAGGCTGATGACCAGCATCAGAAGGGCGAGAAGCGGGCTGATGCCGGTCTCCAGCGCGATGCCGACGGACGGCACCAGCAAGCCGAGAGCGGCCGTGAGAACAGCCAGAAGCAGCAGGTTGTTCTCGATGAAGCCAGGGAGTTTCCGCATGTCAGCCGTCGTGCCCCGGATGCGCGGAGTGGCGGCCTTCGCCATGATCCGTATGGAGGCAGTTCTCGTGGTTGCTCAGGACCTCGATGACCTTGCAGTCCGAGATCGTGCCTTGGGCGCATTGTGTCAGCATGCGCTCCAGTTCCTGCTGTAAGGCCTGAAGACGCGCAACGCGGTCCTTGACGGCTGCGAGCTGACGGCTGGCGATGACATCGGCTGCCGCGCAGGACATGTCGGGCCGGTCCGAGAGGCTGAGCAGCTCCCGGATGTCATCAAGAGGAAAGCCAAGCTCGCGGCTATGGCGGATGAAGGCCAGCCTTTCCTGGTGTTCCTTCCTGTAGAGCCGCTGGTTGCCCGCACTGCGCTCCGCCTCTGGCAACAGGCCGATCTCTTCGTAGTAGCGGATGGTCGGCACCTTCACGCCGGTGGCCGCGCTCAGTTTTCCGATGCTCAGCATGAGAAACCTCTTGAACCTCTAGTTGCTAGAGATCCTATCTTTCAAGTTTGATGAAGGAAAGAGCTTGGGCGGGATGCAAAATGGCGGCGGAAACAGCAGAGCGGCGTGAGTGGACGGTGACCGGCATGGACTGCGCGGCCTGCACGACGAAGGTGGTGCGGGCCGTCGAGCGGCTGCCGGGTGTCAGCGACGTCAAGGTGGCGCTGATGACGGAACGGCTGTCGCTGAATTTGGTGCCGGGCAGCACTGAACCCGAGGCCATTGAAGGCACTGTCCGCAAGCTGGGCTTCGGGATTGCTCCGAAAGGGCAGCAGGCTCCGCGCAAGAAGGCCTTCGTGCTGCCGGATGCCGGCCCGGCCCCTCGGGCAGAGGATGGCGCGGCCGATAATCCTGACTTGGTTGCCCCCGCCGGTGACGCGGCACCGGCTCTGCAGGACAAGGTCTGGCACCAGACCGCAAAGGGGCGGCTTGTCATCCTGACAGGCGCGTTGCTCGCGATCGCATGGCTGATCGAGCTGCTGACCTCTGCCGAGGCCGGATACTGGGCCTTTGTCGCAGCGTGCCTGATCGGCGTGACACCGGTGGCAAAGCGCGCCTTCGAAGCATTGCGTATGGGCCAGCCCTTCACCATCGAGGGTCTGATGACCATCGCTGCCGGAGGCGCACTGCTGATCGGTGCGGCCGAGGAAGCGGCGCTGGTCGTCTTTCTGTTCGCCGTTGGCGAGGTTCTGGAGGGTGTCGCGGCCGGAAAGGCCCGGCAGGGCATCCGGGCACTGGCAGATCTCGTGCCGAAGACCGCGCTGCTGGAAGTGGCCGGTCAGACACGGGCCGTCCCCGCCGACAGCCTGCAGATCGGGCAGACCGTCCTTGTCCGGCCCGGCGACCGAATTCCGGCGGATGGCGCGATCATCGACGGCACCAGCGGCGTCGATGAAAGCCCGGTGACCGGCGAAAGCGTCCCGGCCACCCGGACCCTGGGTGATCCGGTCTTCGCCGGCTCGATCAACACCGAAGCCGCTTTGCGCGTCCGCGTCACCCGCGAGCCAAGCGACAACACCATCGCCCGCATCATCCGCCTGGTGGAAGAGGCCGAGGAGGCCCGCGCGCCCACGGAACGGTTCATCGACCGCTTCTCGCGCATCTATATGCCGGCCATCGTCGCGCTGTCGGCACTGGTGATCGTGGTGCCGCCGCTGGCCTTCGGGCAGGACTGGACCACCTGGATCTACCGCGGTCTGGCGCTGCTGCTGATCGGCTGCCCCTGCGCGCTGGTGATCTCGGTTCCGGCCTCCATCGCCTCGGCGCTGTCGGCGGGCTCGAAGCGTGGTCTCTTGATGAAGGGTGGCGCTGTCATCGAGGCGGCGGCGAAGGTCAGGCATGTCGCCTTCGACAAGACCGGCACCCTGACGCGCGGCGCACCGGTGGTCACCGACCTGCTTCCTGCGCCGGGGGTGAACGAGGCTGAGCTGCTGGCCGTCGCCGCCGGCGTGGAAGCCGGCTCAAGCCACCCGCTGGCGCTGGCGATCCTGCGGCGGGCAGAGGCCGCCGCCGTGCCGGTCCCGGAGGCGCGAAATGCCCGTGCGCTGCCCGGGCGCGGTGCTGAAGCTGTCGTTGACGGGGCACTGGCGTGGGTCGCCTCTCCCTCGCATGCCGCAGAGATCGGCGGGATCATTGAGGCGGCCCTGCCTCGGGCGACGGCGCTGGAGAACGAGGGCAAGACGGTTGTCGCCGTTTATCGCGAGGGCCTGCCCCTGGGGCTGATCGCCCTGCGGGACGAGCCGCGGGGCGATGCGGCCGCGGCCATCCGGCAACTGGACGCCATGGGCATCACTGCGACCATGCTGACCGGCGACAACTCCCGCACCGCGGCGGCCATCGCCGGAGGTCTCGGGATTGGTTTCCGGGCGGGGATGATGCCCGAGGACAAGCTGACGGCGATCCGCGAGTTGAACGGCAAGGGCAGCGTGATGATGATCGGCGACGGCATCAACGACGCCCCGGCGCTGAAAGAGGCGCGTATCGGCATCGCCATGGGATCGGGCACGGACGTGGCACTCGAGACTGCCGATGGGGCGATCCTGCGTGACCGGGTGAGCGATGTTCCGGCTCTGATCCGGCTGGCACGGGCGACGATGCGCAACATCACGCAGAACGTGGCGCTGGCGCTCGGGCTGAAGGCGGTTTTCCTCGTGACAACCGTCCTTGGCATCACCGGCCTCTGGATCGCCATTCTGGCCGATACCGGCGCGACTGTCCTCGTCACGCTGAACGCCCTGCGCCTGCTGGCCTTTAACCCTGCCCGGGAGGCTTGAGATGTTGGGACAGGCGGGGTGGATCGGCCTTGGTGTCGTGGCGATGTATCTGACGGCGTTTGCCTGGGGAACGGCTGAGGCCGCGCGAGCCGCCGGGCGGCCAGTCTGGCTGTTTGGACGAGCGCGCGGGATCGAGCGCCTTGCCGCATTCGGTTTCCGCCTTGCGTTTGCGCTGGCGCTTCTTGGGCCGCTGCTGTGGCTGGCCTTTCCGGCGCTGCACAAGCTGGACCCGCTTTGGACTGAAGGCCAGTATCAGTTGGTGGGGGCCGCAGGTGCTGTTCTTGCAGCAGCCGGCGCGATGCTTGCTTTTGCCGCACAGATGTCTATGGGCTCATCGTGGCGTGTCGGTGTGGCCGAGGGTGCAACAGGGGCTCTGGTTTCGGGCGGGCTTTACCGCTTCAGCCGAAATCCGACTTTTCTGGGTCAAATCATTCTGTTGGCGGGCGTTTCTCTTGCGATCCCGGCTGTTCCGACACTGCTTGCGCCGCTGCTTTTCCTCTGGTCTGCGTCCGCGCAGATCCGCTCAGAGGAACGTGAGTTGAAGCAGGCGCTTGGCGCAGACTACAGCCGTTATCTGGCGACCGTGCCGCGCTGGATCGGCTTTCACAGGAGAACCTCAAGTTGAAGGCTGCTCTGACCATTTGGGGAATCGCAGCCACGGCGCTGGCAGATCAGGCCACGAAGACCGTGGTGCTGTCACTGATCTCTCCGGGCCAGGTCCTGCCGGTTCTACCGGGCCTCGATCTTGCTCTCAGCTTCAACGAAGGCGCCAGCTTCGGCATGATGTCGAACCTCATGGCGGGCAGGCCCTTGCTCATGGCGGCGCTGACTGGCGCACTTGCCCTGATCTTTGCCTTTATGGCGTTTCGCACCGACAACCGCTTTGAGCGCACAGGCCTTGCCCTGATCGTGGGCGGCGCCCTTGGCAACATCATCGACCGGTTGCGGCAGGGTGCCGTGACTGACTTCCTGAGCCTCTACTGGCGTGACTGGCATTGGCCCACCTTCAATGGCGCCGATATCGCGATCACGCTCGGCGCGCTGATCATTCTCATCGCCACCTTCGCCACAGGCCGCAAGGAGCCGCTTCTTGACCGTAACTAAGACAAGCCGCGCGACCCGGGACGAGCTTAACCTGCTGGCGGCTTTCCTGATCGCCCTGACCGCGACCCTTGGCGCCTTGTTCATCGGCGAGGTCCTGGGCCAGATGCCCTGCGTCCTGTGCTGGTATCAGCGCATCGCCATGTTCCCGCTGACCGCCATATTGGCTGTGGCCCTGTGGCGAGGCGATGTCGCGGCGCGTGCCTACGCCCTGCCGCTTGTCATCGTCGGGTTTGCTCTCGCGATCTGGCACTCCGGCCTCTACATGGGCCTGATCCCCGAGACCATTGCCCCCTGCACCCAGACTGGTCCGTCCTGTTCCGACAAGGCGCAGATGACGATCCTCGGCCTGCCAATCCCTTACCTCTCGGTTGCGGCTTTCTCTGCAATCGGGCTCTGCCTTCTGAACATGAAAGGATCTCGCCCATGAACCGCCGTGCCGTGTTGCTGGGAACGTCTGCCGCCGCTCTTGCCGTGTTTGGTGGTGGCGCCTGGTATCTGCGCCAGCAGCAGGAGGCTGAGGCCGAAGCTGCCGCCACGGCTGCGGTGGCGCAGAACCCGGAGGCGCTGATCCGCCCCTATTCGCCCATTCTGGGGCCTGCGGAGGCGCCGGTGACGCTGGTGGAGTTCTTCGACCCTTCCTGCGAAGCCTGCCGCGCCTTCCACCCGGTGATAGAGGATCTGCGCCGGCAGTATCCGACGCAGTTGCGGATCGTGCTGCGCTACACGCCCTTCCACGAAGGATCGGATGAGGCAGTGCGTATTCTTGAAGCAGCGCGTCGGCAGGACAAATTCGAGCCGGTCCTGGATGCCTTGTTTGAGAAGCAGCCGGAGTGGGCGATCCATGGGGCGCCCGACCTCGACCGCGCTTGGCGCATTGCCGGCGCGGTGGGCCTGGATCTGGAGAGGGCACAGTCGGACCGACTTCATCCCGATACGACCGCCATCCTGAATCAGGATGTGGCTGATCTTCAAGAGCTCGGCGTGCGTGCCACCCCGACTTTCTTCCTGGATGGCCGCCCGCTCACCAACCTCAACTTTGATGCCTTGCGGGCTGCGGTCGGAAACGCCGTAGCCGAGACCAGCTGAACTGACAAAGCCGTGAAGTGGCCTGAAGCTGCTTGAACCTCATGTGGCTAGAGGTGCTAGGGCGCCCGCAAAGGTGGGTGATCGATATGCTGAAGAACATCAGGATTGCGTTGTGGGTCGCCGTGGCAGTGGCACTCGTTGGTGTGGGCGCGCTGCTTTGGCATGCGGATCGGCAGGAGCAAGCCGCCGCGTTCAAGCCGGAGTTTTCTCTGCCGGATGAGGCGGGGACGATCCACACAGCCGAGGACTTCCGGGGCAAGCATGTTCTGGTCTTCTTCGGCTTCACCAACTGCCCGGACATCTGTCCGACCACCATGGCAGAAGTTGCCCAGGTCATGGATGACCTCGGGCCGGAGGCGGCGGAGGTGCAGCCGGTCTTCATCTCGGTCGATCCGGTACGAGACCGGGAAAGCGGCCTTGGTGAATATCTGGAAGCATTCCATCCCAGCATTCTGGGGCTGGCCGGAGACGAGTCGGCCACGCAGGCGGCCGTCGGCAGCTTCAAGGTTTTTGGCGAGAGACACGAGGATGCCTCGGCGCCGGGGGGCTACACCATGTCGCACAGCTCCAGCCTTTACCTGCTTGGTCCGCGCGGGGATTGGTTGCGCCAGTTCGAGTATGGCACGCCGGCCGACGACATCACCGCTGATCTGAAGGAACGCCTCTGACATGCTGAAATCCACTGCCGCAGCACTGGTGCTTGCCGCCATCCTGCCTGCTACCGCCCTCGCCGAGTGTGTCGAAGTGACTCAGGGCAACGTTACGGTCAGCGCCGCCTGGTCGCGCGCCACCATCGGGACGGATAGGCCCGCCGTGTTCTACGTCACCATCCGCAACAACGGCTCCGAGGAGCGCCTCATGGGCATCGAAACGCCTGTTGCAGACATGCCCATGCTCCATGAATCAGTGGTGGAGAACGGCGCGGCCCGCATGTCGCATGTCGATCAGATCGTGATTGCCCCTATCGACGCGGTAAGCCTCGAGCCCGGCGGCTATCACGGGATGCTCATGGATCTGCAAACCGAGCTCGTGGAGGGAACTACCTTTCCTGTCACGCTCCTTTTCGAAAAGTCTGGTCCGGTCACGATCGACACTGCGGTTCTGCCTCTGCGCGCGCGGGAGGCTGCATGCGAAGAGGCGCTCTGATTCTCGGCGGCGCCGGAATGGTTGCGGCGGTTGGCTTCATGCTGGCTGTCGGAGCTTGGCGCAGTGGGGATCTGCCTTGGCAACAGCAGGTTACCGAGACCGTTGGCACCCGCGGGGCCGATCTAGAATCCATGTCCTGGCAGCTCACCAGCCACGAAGGTGAGCGGGTCAGCCCGCAAAGCTGGATCGGGCAGACCAGCCTTGTCTTCTTTGGCTTCACCTGGTGTCCCGATGTCTGCCCGATGACCTTGCTGAACATCAGCGATTGGCTGGAGGAACTTGGCCCAGATGCGGACGGGCTGGCCGTTCACCTTGTCTCCGTCGATCCCGAACGCGACACGCCCGAGGTGCTGGCCGACTACCTGTCGAACTTCGATCCTCGCATCAGCGGCTTGACCGGATCTCCTGACGAAGTTGCCCAAGCAGCCGATGACTTCAACGCCACCTATCGCCGCGTTCCTCGGGACGATGGTGATTACACGGTAGATCACACCGCTGGCGTCATGGTGTTTGGGCCGGACGGGCGCTTGTCGAGTATCATAGACCTGCACGACGACCCGAAATTCGCGGTGCCGAAAATCCGTCGCGCGATGGAACGAGAGGTATAGGCCGTGGCCCTGTTGTCCCGACGAACCCTTCTATGTGCTGCCGCCGCGGCCAGTGCTTTGCCGCATCTGGCCGTCTCGAGTAGCCCCGCCCTGATCCACGTGGTCGAGGGCACCGGCTGCGAGTGCTGCAAGCAATGGACTCGCTACCTGCAAGAGAACGGTTTCGAGGTCACGCACGAAGAGCGTTTTGGCGTCCTTCTCATGCAGCATAAGCTGGACCTTGGGGTGCCCGTCGAGGTCTCCTCCTGTCATACCGGCTCCATCGACGGCTATTTCCTTGAGGGCCATGTTCCTGCTGCCGATATCCGCAAGCTGCTGCGTGAGCGGCCTGATGCACGAGGCCTTGCCGTGCCGGGCATGCCCTATGGCAGCCCAGGCATGGGGCCGGAAAGCAACCGCGAGGCCTATGACGTCCTGCTGATCCGCAGGGACGGCAGTGGCGAAGTCTTCACCCATTATCCTGCGGCCTGAGCCCTTCAACCTCTCTTCGAAAGCCTGCTTGATGACCAGCCTGAACCGCCGCGCCGCCTCCTTGGGACTCATTGCTGCTCTTGCGGCGTGCGGGAGGTCGGGACCGACGAACCGATCCGGGGATGTTCCCCAGTTCAAGCGTTACGCCGGCCCTCCGGTCACGCAGGTCGTGGTCCAGAAGGCACAGCGCCGGATGCACCTGCTCAACGGCCAGACGGTGATGAAGTCCTACGACTTCGGGTTGGGCAACCAGCCGATTGGCCACAAGCAGTTCGAGGGTGACGGCAAGACACCCGAAGGGCTTTACTTCGTGGACAGGTTCAATCCGCGTAGCCGCTACCACCTGTCAGTCGGGATCTCGTATCCGAACGAGCGGGACAAGGCCTATGCCGCGCAGTTCGGCCGCGATGCCGGCGGCGACATCATGTTTCATGGCCGAGGCCCCGAGGGGCGGGTCCTGGCTCCCAGAAACCGGGACTGGACAGCTGGCTGCATCGCAATCACCGACAATGAGATAGAAGATGTCTACGCCATGCTGCAGCTCCGCACGCCGGTGATGATCTACGCGTGAAATTCAGGTCATTATGAAGCTGTCCGTGCTGATCGAGATGATGGTGGCGGCAGGCCTTACAGCTTCAGCGCGCTGATTGGCCGCACCAGCTGTTGCAAATTATCCCAAGCTAAGCGGCCATGACTCTGCCCTGCTTGGACACGATCTGCAGCGCAGGTATCCTCTACTCAACTATAAGACGAGCACGAGGCAGCAGCATGTCCACCCATCGTTTTGGTGACCGGAGAAGTTTTTTGCGCGGCCTAGCCGCGACAGGGGTGCTGCTGCCGGCAGCCGCCTATGGTCAGGCGGCCACTGACACAGGGCCCGAGCGCAACCAATCCTCGTTCCGGACCCGGCACTGGCGCGACTTCTACCCAACGCTTGGCAAGGGCGTCCTGCTTGCCGATGTCACGTCGCGCGCGGTCCACTACTGGTCGGGCGACGAGAGTGTTCACTTCGTCTTCCCGTGCGCCATCCCGATGACCGAGGACCTGACCCGCCGCGGGCAAACCGAGATCGTGCGCAAAATGCCGAACCCGCCCTGGACTCCCACGCCCAGCATGCGCGAAAAAGATCCCACTCTCCCTCAGAGGGTCGAAGGCGGGGCGCCCGAGAACCCACTCGGCAAGTTCGGCCTCTATCTCGCCTGGCCTGCTTATTTGGTCCATGGCACCCACGACACTCGCAAGATTGGACGGCGCTCCTCGTCGGGGTGCTATGGGCTTTATAACGAGCATGTCGAACAGCTTTATGCGGTCGCCGAGATCGGAACACAGGTGACCGTCTTCTGATTGCCTTACTCACGGCACCGGTCCGGCTAGCCGCAGGACCGGTGCCAGCCAGCCAACGGTAGTCCAGCCGAAGGCGCAAAGCTCGAACTTCACATACATGCTGCACACAGGCTGAGCGGCCGCTCTTGGGCACACCAACTCACAAGCGACTGCAGATTGAACGGCAGAGGCAGGTCGGCTCGCCTTGCTGCGCCTGCATCGCTGCGGCATCGGCGACCGACAGCTATGGGCTCAAACCGACAAATGAACGTTTCCTGAACCCACCGCCCGCAAGCGGTGCACGTCCTGTGTACGCACGGTGCATCGCCGGTGAACACGCGGTGAGACCGAAAGTCCGGCAAATGCTGGTCCGGGACTAAGCCCGTGCCACGCTCGGCCACCGCGCAACGCGCGCCACCGCAATACCGCGTTGCGCGCCTCGGCATGCCGCCTCCGCGCAGCCACCGATGGGCGTTGTGGCGGCGACTGTGCTCCGCTGAGAAACGCGCGAAAGTTGGTGATGCCCTGAGGGGCGGCATATCATGGCGGTGTTCAGACGCCGTCAATTCTCTGTCGAGAAAGGGATATGCCACATGTCAGAGACTAC
>JARWLF010000305.1:0-26751 GCA_029853055.1 Scenedesmus sp. KT-U
GCGCTGAGGGGCACACTGCGGGCCATTCAGCATACATCACGAATCAGTAATTTGGGAGTAAAATTGAGGACACTCCCGGACGGGTCGTCAAGTCGTTGCTGATTTGATCATGGGGACATGAGCACACGGTAACCAAGCCGTGTTGGGTGAATGTACACTAGACTCTGCTCGGATGTGCAGAAACATGCATACTTGCGTCAACCTGCATCTTTCAAGCGTACGAATGCTGATGTGAGACTTGCTCTCGCGCACGACCCCAGGAAAAAACCCCATCATCATTGATCTCACGCCTGCTGCCGCCCTCTAAAATCCCCTCCATCGAATACTCACCGAACAAACCTCCAGCGCTGGCCCACGTCATACATTACCCTGAAACCCCATACCGACTGGTAGCAAGCCAACTGAAAAACCATGGCAAGGCCTGGCAATACATTGCCACAATAGCTATGTAAATGCTAGATATCAACCACATGCACGGCACCGACGTAGATCATCTCCACGACATCAGGCACGTGTCTGTACATCATTAATATTGGTGGTGGTCTGTTTCATGGCAAGCTGTAACAACACGTCTATGCTGTTCCTCTGTTCCTGTGATCCCAGGCTGCCATCAGGACAGAATCATCAACGCAAGAAACACTAACAAAACAAAGAGTGAACGACTATGTAGGTGTGGATTATGCAGGGTCATTGGAGCAGCAAGCAATCATGCAGTAGATACCTCTACAAAGAGGGCATCAATGTATGCTAGCAGACAGTGTCTGTGCATTACTTGCAATGTCGAACAACATTCATTCTTCATCATCATCAATTTGCATTCCTGAGATGGCATTCTGTAACAATTCACTGCGACATCCTGCCCAGCAGCAAAAGCAACACGCATTCCTGGCTGAGCCAGCTGATCCCCTCATACACAGCAGATCACCGGGAAGCTCACTAAGCATCAGAGTGTAGTACTCGCCATTGAAACATCACACGAAGACGCTGAATCTACATATGTCCAAAGCTATCGACGGGTTGTAATGCTGTTCAGCACATGCATCTTGCAGCAATAGATCAATGTAACTCCTGAAGCGAAGTGGCACCGCCTGGCAGAAGCCAGCCATATTGACAGTCCATGATCATACAACATCGTGTATTAATCATGCCATCATGTTGTGATGGAATCCAATGTGCTGCACAAGCCAGATCCATTTTTCTTCATCATACACTTTGATAAGAAACCTTTTGAGTCGCTCTACTAACGAAAGATGAGTCATCAACAAAAGTCACGTGGCAAGGAGCCTGCAGCTACTAGCGGTAGTACCATCGGTGTTGACAGCATCAAGTCTGAACCCTGTCACTGAACCCTAACCTCTCAACCCTTCAACAGATCAGTTGCATCTACCATACAACACTTGACACCCCCGAGCCACCTTGCAGTGTCCATCAGTGGTTCCACACCAACCCCACTTGCTGCAGCACTGGTTGTTGATACAGCAGCCAGCAGTGGGACCACAGGCACCACCAGGGGCAGTGGTGTACCGGGTGCAGCGGGGTGAGGGAGATGGTGCTGGTGATGATGGCCTACAGATAATTTAGAACGAGCAGTACAGTCAGTCCAATTAGTTGTCATCACAAGTTGCTGCAGTCTGTACACACTGGATAGCGTAAGGTGGCAATTGCTTGCTTGTTTCAAACTACCACAACTACTGCTGCTGCGGCGGCTGTTGTCGTTGTGATCAAACAATCAGTCATGCTTACCCAGGTGATGGAGAAGGTGACACTCTTGGACTTGGACTTGGTGAGGGTTTGACAACAGGACTGGGGCTAGACCTGCATACAGCAAAGAAGTTCATTCGTGTCTCAGGCAGTGATGTGGTTTAGTAGCCCTGACACTGTCCAGCAGCTGCTGGTGCTGGTGCACCCAGGCTCCACCGAGCCCAAAGCTCTGGATCCATGCATCACAGGTTTGCACTGATGCATCACAGGTTTGCACTGATGATTGAAGATGTCGAGACAGGTCAGGAACCAGGATGTTGATAGTGCCTTGATCATGAATGCAACAAAAAGCAGTGTGACCAGATTTTGAGCATGCTGTCTCAATGTGGCAGATACTATCAGGCATGAAGTAGTACAGGATGATACTATCATCCTGTTGCAAGGCTTGCAAGCTCATGATACTCATATCACTGACCATGTTGGTGAAGGACTTGGTGGTGGCGGTGATGGTGGTGATTGTACTCCAGTACATAAGCCGTAGCCAACTTGACAGCCACTACTGGGTGAACAGTGAGCATCAGTCACTCCACACCAACCAAACTACAACAGCAGCAACAAACAACATAACATCAGTCAGCAGTTAGTAGGAATGCAAACAGACGGAGGACAGCACAGTGTGTTAGCTGACCAATTGAATAACGTGTGTCACCTGCAGCAATAAGTATACTGCTAGAGCTTGTCCACGACCCTGATCACTCCCTTTAGCCCTACCTTACTGCAGCACTGTCCTGCTGAGCAGCACACACCACCAGCTGTTGCACCACATGCACCACCCAGCACTGCATAACTAGTGCAGCTACTGCTACCTGGGGGAGGAGATGATGGTGGTGGTGGTGATGGACTTGATGATGGTGGAGGGCTCACAGGTGATTCACCACATGATGCTGTCATCGACACTGGTAGTGTTGCTGCACAGTTGCCCAGGTTGTAAGCTGCACAGACTGCTTGAGCAATCTGTTGTGAGTGAGGACAGGCAGTGCTCTTGTGAAGGGACCCTGCAGAGGGAGGTTACAACATTCGATTCATAGGCTATGTGTGCAGGGGTATGAGCCTCAACTAAAAGTGATGTATTGCGACGTAAAACAGGATGACAAAGCTACTTGAAATGCACAGTTGCAATGCAGTGAAAACCCTCAGCTGTTGGCATTTCAAATACTCAGTGAGTACCAAGAAAGTCTGTGCATGGTGTCACCATGTTCTTCCAGGCAATGTAGAGTATGCTGGGAGTCAGTAACTCACATATCATGATGCCATAAGGAGCACCTCCGGCATTGTCTCGTGCAAATGACGCCCTCTGTGTTATTTCTGACAGCGTTATAACGTTGCCACCCCACGCCTCTGGTGGAACCTACACCAACATGCACATCGTAAGCAGCAGTCAGATGCGTGAGTCACTGTACACACTTGCAGCCTATAGTATAGGCTATAGGCCCTAGGCAAGTTTTCTTAGCATCCGCCCGGCTGGGATGATGTCCACCTAAGGCCACACCAATGCACCGCCAAACCATCACTGTAAACTTGGTCTATCACAGAAGAGTCTGGCAGATCATGCCTTGTTCACCTGCACACCCAGTGCCAGGGCTTGTGTCCTCCAATGCACCCTGTGAGCCATGTAGGACTCCAAGGCGTTGAACCCTGTCGTCTGTACGTTACCAGCATCATAAGCCATGATGTTGATCAGGTCAAGCTGCTGACCAGCACCTGATTTGGCTAGAGCCAGGTTGACACCCTTGTAGGTTGATCCTGAGGGCTGGGCATTGCTGAAGGTGCCTTCACCGTACATACCAACATGCCTGCAATGCATACACATACACACACTAGTATTTGAGTATGCTTCTACAGGTCGAATGGTGTACAACAGAATTGCTAGACAGGCGGATACCAGGGGTCGCATCTTTGTCATCCGAAACGTTTCGGAGGTGCCAAAGGTGCCCTTGGAACGAAGGAGTCCAACCCCGGTCGTCCGGTGGGATGAAGATTTCCACCGCTTTCCTACTAGTACAGTACTGCCGGGACAATTTTACAGGCCTGAAATACCGCTTCAAAACGAAGCTTTCGACCACCGGTCATCCATCTGGACGGAAGTCCCCAGCGGAAGATGCGACCCCTGGATGATACTGTATTGAAGCACTGCTGTGATTCTTACCATGTTGCTGTTGAGAGGATGTATTGTCCCTTGGGCAACTCCATTCTGAGTGCAGCAGTGACTGATATAAGCTGTTGATCAGTAGAGCAGCTGATGACGCCTCCTGAACTGCTGCAGCTGGGGGTTAACTCGTAATCGATGTCAACACCTGCAAGAGTGATACCAAGTGACAGCTGCCATCACTGCCAGAGCAGATTCCAGACAGCGAAGAACTATTAACGAGCATTGCACAGAGGCTGCACCTTTGCCAGCCGGGCACAAGCACAAATTCTGGCCTGCAAGCAAGCAATCTACTATCTTTAGTAATGCATGCACATGATGTGATCCGTGTGGATGAGGTTCATGGATCGAACAAGTCACAGCGACTGACTGGCACTGCTAAACTTTGCTCACCATCAAGACCAAAGTCCTCCACTAAGTCCTTCACACACTGTACATTGAGTGATCCCCAGTTGTTATATGTAGCCCCTCCAACTGCCAGTAGCACCTTGGTGTTGCCACGACCACTGGCCCTGCACTGGAGAACTGCAGCCCAGTACCTGAGAATGCCAGGCTGCCTTTGGTGTATCGGCAGTCTGGCTGGGCAAAGCTGAGGATGACAACATTGATGTAGCCTGCATGGGGTCAGCACAGCAGCAGCAATGCCGATGGTCAGTAGTGAGGAAGCTTGCAGTGGGGCAGATGCGAAAGCTGCTGCGTACTGCTGGACACTAGATGACATGATGCAGTTGTTGTGTCTATGCCAAAGGTCACCAGCTGCAGAGATCACTGCCAGGTACAGCGACCGGTGGTACAGGGATTTGAGACACCGGACAGTTACTAAGGTAGTACCTGGGATTCTGGCAAGGTCCAAGTCGGCACCTCTGCCGGCCCAGGGAGCACTCCACGTTTGATAATACGCTACATTGAGAGGGCCTGCAGGGAGAAGGCTGCTGGAAGCGGGCGGGACCACCGGAGGAGGGCTGCCCGTCGGTGACGCGGACGGCGAAGGCACCGGAGTGGGAGCCGGACTAGGCGAGGAGCTCGCAGCCGGCGGCGGGGGTGATGAGTATCCACTGGGCACAATGCGGATGTCCGCACAGTTTACGAAGAACTCCGCTGTTGTTGCTGCCGCATCACAGAATGGAGGACGGCCGCCGTACACTGCATTGACGCCGTCAGCGTATACCCCGCAGTACGTCCGATCGCAGTTTGGCTCGATGCAACTCTGCATGGCGAAGTATTTCCACTGCAGCACGCAGCCGTTCTCACAGGAGAGGGTTGGGGGCAGCTGATAGGTCATGGTATAACGTGCTGCGTTGGTGAGCAGCCAAGTGTCCCTCTGACCGTTATCAACCCTGCATAGCAGCAGCAGACACAACAGTACATGATGTGCAAGGATGCAGTGTGCTGCACAGAGCACGCCCTGAACAGTCTAGCAATCAGAAGTTGCGTCTGGTTGACCAATGATTCCAGTCAATGGCAGTTGAGCTGATCAAAACAGGGTCAAAGTCGATATCGGCCATTTGCAATACACTATTGAACCACACCAACCTGGTCAGGAAGTTGTCACCAAAGCATGCCTCATCCAGGTTGTTGCTCCTGGGGCAAACCCTGAAGAAGAATTTTCCTCCGTGGTTTGCAGTCAGGACAACCTCCATCTGGACAACACCACCTTGGCTGTATGTTGCTGTAGCAGCACACGGCAGCATCAGCAGATGATTTGAGAGAAGCAGTCGTGTCTCTTGAAAGTGTGCAAGTTTTTCGGATGCTGCAGATGCCGTGCTGATGGCACATAGGATACCATCTAGAAGGCAGAAAGTGTATTAGTGCCTCCTCGACTGGTCATCAGCATTCTGACCGTGTGAGCAGTATAAAGTTCAAGTGTGCTACAACTTGGCATGATCAGGGCCTATCATCAACATGAACCTCACCTTGTATGGGTGATGGGCTTGCGACGAAGTTGCTGTTTGTTCCCTGAAATGGGTCGCCACACACACCTGATAGCACGACATTGCAGCAGACGGAGCAAGCAGCTTGTCACATGCGTGGTTGACTATTTGTGCCAGTGAATTTCTGCGGCAGAGGCCTGATGCCAGCACGATGACTCACCATTCATGCACTACTCACTTAACGGAGAGCTAGAACGTTGCTGGCTTGTCTCCAGATGGTCAAACATGAGTTAAATGTGGGTTCAACAATGCTGGTTGTGTGCTACAGTTCACATCTCATGTTACAGAAACGGGATACTGCTGAGTTCAGGCAATCACTGAAGGTGAATTGGCTGATGCATATGTCTGGCACTATATATCATATATAGTGAACAAGCATGTATGCGACACCCCGCTGAAGCACTACAAAGCTCTCATTCACAGAGCCTGCTGGAGGAATAGAAAAGCACGAAACAGTCCTTGACCCACAACAGCACAAAACTTGCTGCAGCAGCTGCGAAGTTTGCTGCGAGTGTGTTGGGCTTGTAGCAGAGCTGCGTGACATCTCCATGCCGCACCTGGACCACCGACGTTACCCAGACCAAGTCCGTTGCCACTCATAACGTCCCAGAAAGCTCCTTGTTGCTGAGCGTACAGATTGCGCGACACAGGCATCTCTAGATACCCGTGAGCAGCAATCTGGCTGACGCCAGCACAGAGCACTATGATGAGCTTGAACAGACTCACAACTAAACACATCGTTTACGCAGCTGCGCTACGGTTGCGATCAGTGCTACTTGTATCTGAGATGAGCTGCGAACGGGCACGCAGCACTGCGTGTGTGCCCAGACTCTCTGTCGGCAAGGTTCTTGCTGGTCACGAAGCTGCTGGCGTGACAAAAGACGCAGATCAATTCTGTGTCTGACACCCAGTTGCTGCTACACGAGGAACCTATACAGAACTTCACATCCAGCTTCGCACTATATATATACTGCTTTGGGTAAGTGACCGAGCTGCAAGCTGAGTATATACGTCACTCAATACACAAGTGGTCTGCGTCGCGGCCCACGTTTAGTTCAAGCACTGGACAATGGCTGTTGCGTTGCTCACAAGTGAGCAGGCGCGAAGTTTGGTTGATATGATGTTGCCTGACAGGGTGCTCCTGAATTAATCAACATCTTGGTTGAACCAACCGGTTTATAACCCGTTCTCAAATTCTAAAGGGTGGAAGGTCACACTATGGGAAGATTAGCAAGCATACCAATGACCATCTCACTCATGCGGCTACCGCTGCACCATCGCGAACGCAACCAGCTGCTTCGCATGCCATTCCTGGCTTTAAAGTACAGATAAATTGCGCGGGTGATTCAAAGAGCGCTGTGCTCGTTCGACGTTACACCTACTTGATGTCCCTGAACTCAGCATCGATGACATCCCCTGTCTGGCTGACCTTATCACGTCCCGACCAGCTGCCGCCTTCACTGTCAGCGTCATTTATCACTATATTGTCACCGCCGGGCACCTGCACCTGCAGCAGTACATGCACGGCACATGAACAGCCAGGTAAGTGACTGCCTCGAGGCTTGACCCAACTGCACCAACAGCAATACTGCTAGCAGGAGCTCCAGGGGCATGAGGATGAGAGCCACTGCAGTTGTAGACACTTGTCACGCAACAGCTCTGATGCAATGATGGGCAGCTGTAGCTACGCATCTACTGCACCCATTTTGTTGCATGGCAGTAACAGTGTGTACTCAGTGACTATACTAGTGAGCTGACAACGTCTGTCATTTCCATGAACTGCCGGTATAGGCCGCCTGATAACATAGAGCCAATCAAAGCAGCCCTGCAACCATCAAATTGATCATCACTCACCACTATTCTAGTTGTCTGCTGGTTCTGCCCCTCTGTCTGAGCCACCTGAGCCTGAACCCCAGCGGCATTATACACCGGCAACAACAAATTCACCGTCTTGCTGACTCGCCCGTTGATATTCTGACTAGCAACACTTTGACTCATGGGGAGCCCAACAGTCACCTCACCCAGCCGCCGCTTGACCTCCCGGCTGCTGCTGATACGCTCGGCGGCTAGCTCAGAGACACTGCGGGTTTGTTGTGCTGTCTTTTCCATTTCCTTGGCGAGCCCTTGTACTGCTGAGTTGAGTAGACCGCCCACAATGCCTCCAAATAAGCCGCCGGGCATTTGCATGGGTAGTGGCCGTTCATCTGCATATAGCAACAGACAGCAATGGGGTCACCAACGGGTGGTGGAGCTGCTTGAAGCTGAGCTGCTTGACAGAGAGAAGCATAGATGGGCTGAACCACAGGGTATCATGTGGGACTTGGTATGTACTGCATCAAGACCCTGTCAACCTACTTCTGCTGGCAATGCAGAATCACATGACGATTGTGCACATCACTGCACTAGCAAGTTCACCGTGCACTGTACAGTATGATGCGATATTACTGCATCACATGCAGCTGCAAGTGTTGGTGCAGTTACTTTGGCCTTGCATACCATCTCGATATATGGTGCCTGGCTGCTGCTGCTGTTTCCTGCTGGGTGCTGCTGATCGTTTGCTGGGCACAATGGCTTGTATGGCTGAAACAGCAGTGTCCTTTACCTTCTTGGCCACATCCCTGAACAACCAAGTAAACACTAACTGTGTTAAAAGTGCAGTGCTGTAGGTTTGAACTACTTTAACTGGTAGCATCATGCGCAACAGGCCCGTCCTGAACATGCAAAGCACGTGAGCAGCCAGTAAGGACTGCAGGCCACTTGATAAGCATGCAATGCAAGTCGAAATCGGCACAACAACAGCTACTACATCTATACAGATCGCACAAAGCAGTCTAGTCAACAACATGGCCATGAAAGCAACCCAGCTGCTTTCATAAGCCAGTACGAACCCCTGCTAGCAGGTTTGAACATTGATGTCGGGCATACTGATTTGCCCATGAGTGACCAGCTGATGCAGATGCGGTTTCGAGTCATGTATGTATAGCTGTACTGGTAAATATATGTGTTCGTTATCATGCCAGCTGGGGTGCCTTCACCAATCCGTTTGAGTTCCCGGGCCCTAGATAATCACCATATGTTTCAAAAGTACAAGGTTGCTGCTGTGTTTCCATGCACCGACAGCGGTAGGATGCGTATCCTGTCGCATCCATGTCATTTTAAAACAGCTTATGATATCTCAATGTTCAGCTGGACTTACTTAACAACATCAGCTGCTTCGGATGCAATCTCGCCCCAGCTCTTATCGTCACCACTGGCTCTGCTCCTGAGCGTTCTCCTGCTGACCACTGGCGCTACGTAAGGACTACGAGGACCTATGTAACTCTGTATGATACGTGCGTTGCGTAAAGCATGCGAAGCACGCTGACAAGTCAGCATCCCTGTCGAAAGCTCTCGTGAGTGCTTGTGCAGTGTGCTTTTGACCTCTTTGGCGTACAACAATGGCTACATCGGAGCAAACACAACAAACTTTGCATTGCACGTGTGCATATCGCCTACCTGCTGAACTGGATACTGAACGTCACTCCCGGCAGTTGCAGACCTCTGTCATGCAGACCACCCGCTGCACCTGCTTTCCGTCAGACTGGCGTGTGCCTCATAGAACAACACTTGACGCTGGTTCCAACATTTGAGGTTGCAAGGGACATTCTTTTGCGTCACGGTGTGGGGTGTGCGTGCTTCATGCTTCTGCGGAGCGTCAACTGCTATGGATCTGTACAACAACACCGCACTGAGCATGTGACGGGTCAAAGCTTCTGATAACAGTAACTTCAAACTACTGGTGCGCGGACATGTTGAGGAATGCTACAGGTTGCTTTCCAAGCACAAACACTGCTGCAGCATGCTTGCTGCTGCACATGTCCCGCACCTATGTAGACGGCAAGATCGGAGCTGACGCAGACGAAGTAGCAGAACTGATAGAAAGCACGATAGTCCGACCCAGCAAAGCGGATGACGCCCACAAGTCACCAGCAAAGCTGCTCACAACACGCAGAGAGGCCTTATCCCTGTACAGGGAGGTGCTTCGGTATTCCAACCTTTTCGTTTGGCGGGACGAGCATGGCAGATTGTGGCGCGACGTAATTCGCGTAAGTGCGCGGCAGGAGTTCGAGCAGGCCAGGCATGAACCAGACCCTGAGCTTATCAACAGAATGATCGTGACAGGCAGAGATGCAGTACAAAAAGCAGTTGAGGGGTTCATGAAAAAGAGGGATAGGATCATTGCTGACGAAGCCAACAACCCTCAAGTACCTCGTATGTAAGCAATCATAAGCAGTTGTGCGAGTGTGGCAACGACTAGCAGCCAGCTCTCTGTTGATCACAGCGCCAGGTTTGCTGCAGTGTCCCTCTGCTTGTATTGAGGTGACAGGGTGCGATATTAAAGCTGTGTACTCTGAAGCATGAGCGTACCAGCAGTCTGGTCACCATGCGTGATAGCTATGCATATCAGTGAAAGGAGGTCATGCTGCAGTGTCAGCAGCTGTTGCATTACGGTTTACAAACAGGAGTCTGGCATATGCTGCAGCACAACTTGCACTCGCCTCTGATAATGGCATCTGGTTGAGTAGCTACGGTGGTTTACCAGTATGTACAACCCTGGGTAGCCTGTGTACGTATGCATATGCATCTCAGGAGACAGGCTTGGGGACGACCTCCGGCTTCAGCAGCAGTGTGATGGCATGTACAGCTGTCTAGTACAGTACGTGCTGCATCCGATGCAAGTTGGTATGCATCCTTGATGCGGATAGCTTACTTGTCCGCTCAATAGGTTCACATTGCAACTGACGAGTGACTGCGTAGAGTCTGTGCAATGATGTTGAAAGTGACTCGCTGACATTGGGCGGCTGCTTCAGTTTATGACTGGTGTTGTATTTGAACACAGTCTGTGTTGCCTCTGATTGTTGAAAGGCTGTTGCGGTTGAGTGCAATGACTTTTGTTCGCATGAACTCCTGCCACTTTTCTTGTTATGGTTGGTGGCTGCTCCTTGCGCCCCTGAAGTAAGGGGCAAGCAGGTCACCTGGCATATGGTGATCACCATAAAGTTGAACATTTCGTTGGGCATTTCAATCGATTGCCGAGGATAAGGTAAATCAAATTTCCAGACTGAGGACCCTGCTTGTGAGTTACAACCTCCAGCCTGCCGACAGCCTATGGCTGAACCAATAGGATGAGCTGACTCAGCTTGTGGCACCTGCCGCTGAACCCCGGGTATGGGACCATATATGCATAGGCCTGTCTTACAGGCTTGCAATAGCCCTATCTGCTATGCTGCTTGGTTGTATTGAATGCGCTGATACAAACAGCTGTCTGCTGGCATAGGCCTGGCAGGCGATAAGTCCTCAGCGTTCTTCAGCAACATCTGACAATACAACGCCTTGGACAGCACTGCTACCAGCCTAGCGTTCACCCACCCAGGCACACCCCCATGACCAATGCCGCATTGCTACTAGCCCAGCACATTCTGGCTGCTAACATCACTGCCACTAGGTGGTTCAACATCACTGCAAACAACGGCTTTATTTGCTGCAAACCGCATGCAAACCTATAGATATCAAGTCTCAACCGGACTGATAGCAGCACATATGTGCATAGCGGCACCTCCCGTCAACTACAAGCATGATGTACAATGACCAGATAGGCTGCTGCAGCAGAGCATAACACTGCAAGTAATCAAAGGGCACTGACACCAGCCCATGCCATCATGCCGCTGATCACCCTTTGAGATAGCACTTGCCACCCAGTAGTGTTTAATACACGACGACCCTATCTAAACCCTTTCCAAGCCCGTTCAAAGCCCGTGCAACCTGGCAGGTACTACCTGGTAGGGCCTAGTGATACCAGGCTGCACTGACCACCACCAGCACATACTGACCATACCTAGTTTTGACAACACATAAGACATGCAGCTGCCAATACGAGATGGCTAAGCATTGCGTGCGCAGTTATAGCCAGTGAGTCAGCATCAACAGCAATAGCAGTACACAGTGGCAGTTGGAAACCCCCACAAAGCATGCAGTATAGGCATATACATATCAGCTATGGAAAACAACGAATGCAATATCTGCAATATCAATATGTAGATACAGAAGCAACATACGTAGGTTCACACGTGCATGCACATGACAAAATCAGGGCACACATCCATTGATACATGTTCAAACTAGTGAACAACCCAAAATCTGTACTCAAATCTGTACAGCTTTGTACACCATTTCCAACAGCTCAGGCTGCGCAATCGCAGGCAGATCGAGTGACTAGATTCAATGCACTACTGGTCGCTCATCGCCAAAGACATAACTCATTGGAGCTGAACCCCTGTCCCTGCTGCTTCTCAAGGCATCCTGCTGCACTTGCTGCAGCAAACCCTGCGATACCCTGGGACTGTTACTAACAACATAACCGTTACTTGCATAGTTACTGCTGTTGCCAGTCATACCCCTGACACCCTGGTACCCTGGTCTGACAGCAGCTTGCTTCTCTTGCAGTGATACAGGGCTATCCCCATGTATGTTTACAGCTGCATCTGCAGGCACAGCATATGCCACATGATCAATGCCGTTGCCGGAGTATGGGAGTCCAGGTGGTGCTGTTACTGCTAGGTCGGCCGGCTGTGATAGATGCTGTCTGCGGAGATGCTTGGCTGCAGCATAATTTGATGCCAGGTATGCGAGCAGCAAGGAAGCAGCCAGGTAGCAGATTGCTAGACCAATGAGAGCTGGTAGCAGGTCCTGCACAGCAAAGGGTCATTGATATTAGCTATGAGTGACTCACAGATTCGAGCAAAATGTGCATCATTCAGGAGTACATGAAAAAGACAGTATCAGATCTTAAGTTTATATCTTTCAGGTTCCTGATTACTGACAAGAGAACTGTCACAAGTCGCGTGACGTAACAGAGCAGTATGGCTGACAATACTACGACAGATCAAGGCGTTCAGGCGGGCCTTGTCTTGTCGCAGTATTCACTACCATAGTGCCCACGCCATCACTGACTGCAGCTTGAGCACAAGTGCCACGAATAGTATTCGTCAGCAAGCAAGCAGCTGATAGTCTACAACTAGCGAACAACTATCAATCGCACCTCTTTGGCTGCTGTTAGGCCCTCCTTCAACCCCTGCAGTGTGTTTGTCAGACACAGACACCCATTGTCCAGCCCTGCCAGTCCTGCCAGAACATCCAGAGAAATACATCCCGGCTCACACACTGCACTACTGGAGCTTGACCCTTGAAGGTTTGCGGGAAGCAGCGCTGTAGGGACCGCGACAAAGCAGAACGTAAGACAGCAGCACACCCATACCCTCATATCTGTAGCTACTATTGTACACATGCTACAAGAGCATTCATGTACGCTCATGGTGGCATCCAAAAGGGTTGCAACTCTGCTTGCCACACATAAGATGACTTCATTGGTGCTGGCAGATACACTAACAAATGTTTTGGAAGCTCACATGTTGCGTTGATGTCCTGCACCCCTCGATAGTAGTCCCTGAACCATGAGGAACTCTTTACATCACCAGGAGCTGCATCCAACGTGCCAAGCTGGGTATTTTTCAGGTCTCTCACAAGCTGCTGAGCTGATTCTACTGCCTTCTGTGCTGCTGCTTCAGCTGATGTAGAGATGCTGCAGGCAGATGATAGAAAGCAAGCAACATGAGTCCGTCATTTCGATCACAAAATGCTGATGTGCTTGACATAATCACGAGTACATGGGTGCAACAGTCAATACAGCCGTTTGACCTCACTACGATGGATACCAACACAATATAAACTTGTTAATCTGTCGTAAACTACCGCACAAGTGCCTTGCTCCTGCACTGCTCCTATCATAGGGACATACACATGTACTCACTTTGACGCCTGGTCTAGTAGTGCTGATCCTGCCCATGAGCCCACCAGCCAACTGGTACAGAACGCTATCAACACCACAACACCCGCCAAGGTCAACCACAGCAGTGCTGCACCGACTGCGCTGGACATCAACAAACCTCCATAGGACCCTGCAGCACAAATCACATCAGCGCATAAACAGTGATAGTTGGGCCAGCTTGTGTGTACTCATTCATGCAGATCTTGACCTGCGGGAGCAAGCGCAGCAGTGCGTCAGGTTGTATGTAGCCGGATTTGAAATATACCTTGAGGCCCGCGACACCCACCTCTGTTACGTCTCTTGACCTTTCTGAGGATCTCAAATGTGGCTACCAGCACCACCAGCAGCATACACACTATGAGAGCTACCAGCACAGCTACACGGATAGCACTGAACACATCCAGGACTTCGTCGAATATGGTGGCTATTTCTCCGGTATCCCGTAGGGCTCGCTGCGTGTGGCCTGCAGCTGATGTGGAGAAGATGAACCTGCAGGAGAGGGGAGTAGTAAAGCGTCATGCTGTCCTGCAGGAATCTTGTCTTGCAGGATGCTTATTCTGCATGTGGTTCGCATTGCAAGGTGCTGTTGTGCTGTACAATACAACTTGCGGCACCTTCGCTGCACGAGCATGCACATGTTAACCAGGTGTAGTATTCAACAAGCAGCCCTAGCAGCAATCCCAACAAGCACGAAGCAGGCTGCATGAAGCACGAGTCGGTCGTTCTGGACACACAGCTGCTGTGTACTCTGTGCCGATTCCCCAGAGCACAGCTACGGTCAAGCATCCTGATTGAAACGGTATCGACTATCGCCAGAACTTGCTTCAGAGCACAAGTAGCTTACCAGACGGGTATGCTTGCAATGACTACCAGGGAGCATAGCAGGGCCAGCCATGGAGTAGCTGCCAGGCAGCTGCGGTGACATGGAAACGACAATACGGCAGTACATGAGCGGGGAAAAGCACATCATGTGACATGTTGGTCAGTCCCTGCAGATGCACCACACTTCTCAATTGTGGGCAACAAGCACCAACCCTGGACGAGCCTATAGCTCTGTGTATACCTGCTTTAATTGTGCGGCACCTTGTTATGATGCGGTTTAAGGTGACGAGCTGGTTAATCTATACCACAAAAGCAAGCTTCCATTCATTGTGGGTACTCTAGCTGCCACAATCACAGGTCACAGTCCAATGAGGGAACAAAACCATGAGCTAGCAGCTGATGGAAACCATCGTACGCTCCATTCATGGTGCAGGAGCATCACAACGTCACTGTTGAGTACCTGTGGCCTCTTTCTTGTTTCGCATGCTTGGGCATCGTGCAGCGGCAACCAACTGTAACTGTCGACGGCTCTGCAAATCTGATAATCGAGGTCTTTCTCACTGATCCCAAAAGCTATCTCTTTTAATTTGGACGACCCTGTGCTGTTGCCTTGTTGGGCTGCGCGGGGAGCCAATGGGTAAAAGCGCCTAGTGACCAAGGAGTGCTAGTCAATCAGCAAAGCACCCAAATGATACTCCCTTAGTTTAGGAGATTACTGGAATGTACAGATCACAAGCAACAGAGCTACTACTGCTCTCATTGCGCAACATGGCCACTTCAGCAGCTGTTCATGTACCGCAAGTCTTGAGCAAAGCGTCAACAAAGCCACACTCAATGCTACCACTGCAATACAAAGGAGGTCTGAGCTGCAGCATATGCAGAAATGACATCAACAGCAGTCGACACACGAAGCCCCCAACGTCCCGGCATCTCAAAAAGCCATATGGGACGGCAAAAGATGCATCAACCCATAACACCACTGTCTTCAACGCATGCAGGTGCAGGCTTCCACCTTGGACGAAGCCAAACCTTGACCACTGAGCCCGGTACCATGCATGCCTGATCATGTGCAGGCCTTCACACAGGGCACCCGAAACAGTGTGAGCTAACTTGCTTTGCATAGTTGCATACATGCTTTGCTGTCGCCATGACATTTCTGCCGTTAGTTGGTTGGGACTACGGGTGCGAGGTACTGGGGTGGAGGGCGACGACTGCAAAGACAATCATACTAACGTCGCCAACATGATTGGTCTGGTACCGTGTCAGGTTACACAAATGTGATGAGCTTGCTTGAGCTTGAGATTGCCGGTGACCCCATACATTGCAGTGCACCTGAAAAACCATCTGCAGTATTGCCGATCAATATTGCTGATTGATTGACATACATCAGCAACCAGGTGTGTTCACCAGCATAATGTACTGCTCAATATTGCAAGAATCAGCACGCCCACATCAACCTGGTCATGCATTGGTCTTCTGCTACCACTAGGCCCAATCCAAGACTGCCCCGACAGCCAAGTGATCAGACGCCCACACATCATCGGGAATACTCACAAAAGGAACACGTTCAGGATCCTCAGGCACCTGACTAAAGCCCAACGTCTCGTAGGGCATAGCCAGTGTCCCTGTTGCCTTGAGATTCTGCCCACTAAACCACACATAGTCCAAACCCCCTGCAAACCCTGGATGCTTGTTTGTAACCGGTGGTTCATATCCTCTGGCTGCTAGGTAGCTGCTTCGTAAGTGCAGCCCATGCGTGGTGAAGACATAGTCTTGTAAGGTGTGGGACACATCTTCTTCCTGGCTGTCAGCTGCTGCTGCTGTTACCACGTCGGCACTATTTTGACTGCCCTTGTGGGTGCTAACGGTGCTGAGCTTCCCACCATGGCGGTAGTTGATCGGGTGGTGCGGATGCTGCTTGTCCAAGCGCCCGCTTGACAGCAGTTCATACACACCACTGACTTGGTACCTACCCGCAGGCACCTGCAACAGCAGCACACAGATTAGCAGCAGTCATCTGGTTATCATCGAATCCAGGTACATGATTCCTAAACTATACATCTTTTACGGAAACCTGACTTGACAGACCTCAGCTCGATGATACTTATACCCACCCAAGCTTTCTCAGAAGATCAGCTGCACCAGCGTACATCTTGCTTCCAATCTGCAACACACTGTTCTGGCCATAACGCTGACTATGATTCCTGAATCACAGTGTCACAAGTGTCCGAAACTCTACCTTATCAAAAGCATCTGACTTGTACTTCCTCCACAGCGAGTTGAAGTCTCCACCAATAACGACTGACACACGCTGCAACAGCTCCAGGTTCCCTACTGTCTTACCACCATCTGCATCCCCACCACCAGCAGTATAAGCAGGACTATCACCATTCCTGCTGGCTGCATGTGCAAGGATATCACCTCTGCACTGCTGGGTTATGAACTTCACGCAGCACTTGCACAGCAGCTCAGCTTGTGCCACTTTGACATCAGGTGCTCTAGGACTGTACCAGAGATGAGTGCAGCACACCACCAGCAGCTGATGTGTGAGGTTGCATTGCAAAAGAGCGAACAATGCTCCCTCTTCAAAGTCACACACAGATCGCCAGAAGGAAGCTGCAGCAGCAGCAACAGATAACAGCAGTATCAGGGGTTACACTGAGTGCACGTTCCTCATGCGCACATTCCAGATTGTACACAATCTACTCTACAATTGCACTTGGCAGCCGATACATCCAACAAAACAACACAGGTGTTAGCTTGGAATCAATGCAACAGCTTGAAGCCAGGGTTCTTCACAACAATATGAATTACCGTCATGGCCATATTTGTTGTTTGTATGTCGTCTCCGAGTGAACTCACCGGCTAGCCCAGTCAATCACTTCATCAAATGATTGAAGCCAGATGATACTCTATAGTTCAATTTTTACTCTTCAGTAAACCAGACTACCCTGCTTACCATGTAAGAACTCTCTTGCAGTTGGCGCATGATCAGCAAACCTCACACTGCTGTGCAGCAGCAGCTTGAAGCGTGACTTGTTGAACAGCAGAGCTATGCCCTGCACTGAGACAACAGCAGCAATAGCAGCAGCAGCGGCAGATGATGATGCAGGCAGTGTCAGCAGCTGCATGACTTTTTTGTGCCATCCACAAACCAACATAGCAACAGACTGGATCCTATATCAGACTTGATGTTCCAAATGAGCTGAATGGCAATCGTACCTCTTGTGCTCCTTTGTTTCTCTGATAGCTCCTACACCAAAACAACCCATCAAAATCCAGTTGCTGCTGCAACCAGGGCTTGACCTCAGTGTCCCAGTGATCATCATCAACCTCTTGTAGACACAGTATGTGGGGCTGATAAGCAGCAATCTCAGCAGCGAGGCGAGGCCACCTACTGCTCCATTGCCTTAGGTGCACTGGACAGTAAGACTTGGTGTTCCTGTGAGCAAACAGCATTGCATATAATCAACACAGTGAGAGCATGATGCAAGTTATGCATGATGCTGAGTCGTGTGCTGCATGGGCCTCACATGATAGTGTAGTAGTATGGACATACTGCACGTGTCAGTAGTATTCGTGTAGCACATGAGATTGCTGGTAAGTCAGGGAGTCTGACGTTAGTAGTGCTGACAGGGTGTTGTGTCAACCTCACTTGTTTGAGCAGTACATATCTGCTAAGATGTTGTAAGAAACGACTCGAAAAGCTGTAGGTGGCATCCAAGATACATCCAACTTGGGTAGCGGTCGCTGCTGTTGCTGGAAGTGTAACACGTCTTGCTGATGCTGCTGCTGGTACTGCTTTGTACTGCTTGACGACATGCCACCCTGCTGCTGTTGCTGTTGTTGGGTTGGAAGCCAGAGTCGCCGACCAGTGATGACTCTGAGAGCATCGAGTACAGCTGGTGACAGTTGAATGTCAGGTGCCTGACCGCCTTCTGCTGCTTCTGGTGGTGGCAGCGGTGGTGGTAACATTGCTGTGTTCGCTGACTGCTTGTGACGCTTTACTGCATCGTCAACTGTGACTGCTGCTTCATCAAACAGTAAGGAGCTTGGATGCTCTGGCTTTCGGCGCTTTGCCTGAAGCAAGCTGCTGTCACTAGTAGGCGCATGAGCTGCATCTTTGCCTGCTGACATTGCTGCTGGTGTCAAACGACTGAGAGGGACTATGTGCCCCAATATGGGTGCTTGTGTCCCAGAAGATATGCTTTCCTCGATCCAGGTGTCTCGTACGACGAGGAAACGATCACTTGGTAGTTTGGCTCTCAGCTGCTGGTCTAAGTTGCTGCATTCAGCTCCTATCAGCAGCTTGTCCCCAGATGTGAACATAACATCAGGTGTATACTGGACGCAGGAAAGATGAAGCTCGTCATGTGATACGTGTACGGACCATCAGATGCTGGTATCAGTGCTATTCCGCTCGAATGCCCATGCTGACACCTTAAGATCACCTTGATAAACTCACAGCCTGATTTCACGCCTTTGCTCTGCCAGATCTTCAGTCTGGCATCGATGAAAGGTACCGAAGGATGTATGATAACACGCATTAAGATCCTGATACAATACCATTGAGGACCAGCAACAGGCTTTGCTGCTGGGTGTTCAGCCTGACAGTTCAGGGATGGGAGTTGTGGTGCCAATAGGCATGCATGGAATAGGGGGTCCACTCCTCAACATAACATTTTTAGAGACACGATATATGTAGATCAGGATGACGGAGCCTTGTTGATGCGATATCCCGCTCACGGCGTGAAGACTGCACGAAGGCTGCAACAGGCACGAGTATCCCAGATCAGACCAGTTATATTCAAACAACATACGATACAGCGATCATGCTGCAAAGCTGTACGGGTTCATAGGGCAGAACCACTCCCTGAGGACACCTGGGCAAGGCACGCTATTTGCATGGTTGCAAAAGCGTTGTGCAGTATTGAGTCATGGGATGTTGTAAGCTCGGAATCAGGCACTTTGGGACCTCGCCATCAGGGAGCGCTCTATAACTGTATTTCGTGCATTTGTGCAGCGCTCATTCGCAGACCTAAGACTTGTTACACGTATGTGTTTTTAGTTTCAGGCTGCCCAGTGCCATACATCGCCTCTAGTCACTCAGAGCAGGAGATAACCATGCACGATCACCCTCGACACCCTTGGAACGGCGTGCAGGAGGTCTTTGCAGCCGTGGGCGACAACATATCTAACAACTTGCAGAACGTAGTGCGCCATTGTGAACGGCAGTTGCAGCCATGGCAGCAGAACGTAGCAAACATAGTTGCAGGCGTACAGCAGCTGCCAAGACAGGCAGCGCTATGGCAGGAAACACAGCAGCGGCGACTCCATCAGCAACAACATCGTTGGGCTCCAGCTGTTGCTGTAAGTAGTAACCCTAAAGTGGATGCTGCGTACATGCACGCCCAGATGCGGTGGTCCTGTACCTGTTGCCTTGCCCTACATGAACGTCATGGTGTGCTGTTCACTGTTCACTGTCTCTGCTCAATACTTGTCAGTGTCATCAAGGTTCCTAGCTGACAGTAGTACTTGTCTGCTTACAGTCTATCTCACTGGGGTTAGGCAGCAGCAGCCGTGGGCAAACTGCAAACGCAGGCAGCAGTAGCAGCAACAGTTCTACAGAGCGCGGTTTGACGGCACAGCCACTGTTTGAACTAGCTATGCCCAAGGATGAGGTCAAAGCTCGTCTGGCGCCAATTCCCGTATATACAGTAGCTAACCCCAAGAATGAGTTTGTTTTAGTAGCAGGGGAGGTAAGGTGGAGGTTTGGTCAGCTTGAAAAGCAAGTACACCTCTTGAACTGTTCTCACTGCATCCTTTCCTGTGTAACATGATTGCTATGTTGTTATGTCAAAGTTTGGAACCTGCAAGTTGTTAGTTGCCAGTGGTCACCAAGGGTCGCTGCAGGTAGACTCATTTTCAGCTCACACATCCAGAGCGCAATGACCACATTCCATGTGTCAGCTACAGAATGCTTGATGGTCAGTTTGAACACTTCGGCTTTGAGGATGATTCATGATCGTTTCTGGTCCTGATATGCACTTGCCGCTTGAGCCAACTCTCTGCGTGACACCATGTTCATGTTTGCACCCTGCAGAACAACACACAGCTGGGTTTCTTCTTCTTCAAGCGGGAAGATGCAGAAGCAATCATATCCAAAGTAAGCAGTCATCTGCTACAGCTTGCAGCATTTCTCTATCCCTGACCAACATAAACCCACTACATTCGAACTTGTCACACAGCTTGCAGCCCCTGCTCAGCAGTTCTGCAGCAGTGACCATGTTGACTGCCTTCGATGGAACCCTCCAATCAACACTCTGGCACTACACTTGAAAATTGATGGTAGGCTGGTGTCAAGGAGTGTGAGCTTGAAGTGTTGAGCTCTGTCCAATGCCCACTCTCACCCAGTCCTGCACACTACTGCTGTCTTCGCCCTGCAGATCAAAGAAGAGAATCCCCGCCTCGCCCGTGACAGCAAAGTGCTTCGAGTCACCATGGACAATGTGTACGAGGTCTTCACAACACCTCGTGAAACAACAGGCCTGCAAGGAATCCACTTCCGGTTCATGCCAGACATGCAGCAGGTCAAACACGCCCTGCAGTTGTATCAGGAAGCAGGGGTGCCTACCAAGAGCTTTGTAGGAGTCCCAGTGTTTCAAGCGGAGGGGCTCACTGTAACTACACAGGACATGGTGAGCTGGGCTGCAGCTGGTATAGGTTGGACATGTTATACCGCTGCAACACCGTAATTGACCTACTGGTCCTCCAACGTAAGACTGCCAGCAGGTCGAGTCTCCAGAGTCTTGTGTTCTGCTGTTTGTCCTGCAGCAATATGTACCGCTCTTTCTGACCAAGGAGGACCTGGATGTTGCAGTAGGTGGGGCGTACAGGCAGCGAAACGCAGTGCAGATAAAGGCGGTCAAGGAGAAGGCAGCTCAGTATGAGGAGGAATACCAGCAGGCAATGAAGGAGGTGAGCATGTGTACTGTCGCTCAGGTACTCACTGTAGTGAGACGCCTTGCCAGTCTTGGGGTCACAAGCAGGCAGCAGCTGCACGTCATCGGCTTTGACATGATGTACGAACAGCACATGGCAACTCAAGGTACGAACCTTCATGGTTTAAACAGCAAGGCATTGCAGCAGCACCTTCATGGTGGTGTCCTGCAGAGATGCTTGTTCAGGAGCAGCAGGATCCCATCCAACCAGTGATGAACATGTTGTGCTGTTGCGTATGTTTCCAGGTTGATTCGTCAGCAGGCCGAGACAAGCAGTTGCTTGAAGCCAAGGCAGGCAAGATCAAACAGAAGCTTGATGATGCACTGGGCAAAGCTAGCGCAATAGAAGTAGCACCACTACCAAAGATAGAGGTAGGCTGCATCTCAGACTTGGATCCAGACTGCTACGATTCAGACACCCACAGAACATACCAATAGTACACACTGAACCGTATCCTGCCATGTCACAACACTGCCTGCTACCCAGTATCAGTAGTAGCTGCAGTGCTGGACATATCTTGAGATGTTGTGTGTTGCTGCCTTGCTCCCAGGTTGGTAGCTTTGAGGAGGTGTTGATGCGCATGTCAGCCAGTGAAGGTGGTGAGCTGGCAGCTTGGAGTCAAGTCATGTTTGTGGCACCAGGACTACTGCAGAGTGCGAGTCAGGGGAATGGCACTAAAGCACTTGAAGCAGCAACAGCCAAGAAGAAGTAGGACAGCAGAGGGTTGGGTTGAATAGCTGCAGTAGCAGCATCATGCCGTAGTTTGTGTGCATGTAGGTGGGTTATGTGTACTGATGACATATGATTGCGCCTGAATGTGTGGTTGAGTCATGCAATGCACTAAGGGTTCTTCAGAACTCCATGAAGTATGCATGCGCTGTCTGTAGGTTGAATGAGGATATGGGCAATGGCAGTGCAGCGTTTGTTGGTGGCTTGCATGCTGATGTGCAAGCATGAATCAAGCACACTGCAGTACACAAGCTCAGGTTGCCTGGCGACCCTAGGGTTGTGCTTACCATGTTGCAGCATATGCATGTCATTTCGTAACAGCCAGGCTGCATCATGTCGTTGATGTAGCAAGGTGTCAAAAGCTATCGACTCATTCTGTGAAGCTTCTGACTCTGCTGTATAGTGTTTCACCGGACAAAGAAATAGCAAAGCGGCGCTTGTGTCAAAGGAAGGTTGACGTACTGTGTCCACCAAGTGGCAGTTTGCTGCTAACAGTCTGCTAGCCTTGTTTTATGAGCGAAATGCTTCACGCCTAATACCCACAGATGTTTTTACGAAACTACCATAGTTCGAATGTTACAGCGACGTCACCCCGAGGCATGCTTAGGTTACTACATCAAGAAGATAGCTCCTTTTTTACTTGTGGGTCAGCTGATGCTGCCATACCCTGCACAAAACACAATAAGGCACACTTCAATAGCACGAACAAATGCACCAGCATGGTAATGAGTTACGAACCAATTGGTAAGGCATGTTATAAATTGAATCATTCAAGCAGGGCCTAGGTCTTCAGGTCCTCCTGGTTTCAAGGCGTATCTATGCATATGCCAGCATAAGTTATGGGATGACACGGTTACTGTGTGCTTGGATGGACAATAACGTCAGCTGACTCAGCTCCCCTGATGTGCAAAACTGGATGCAGCAACTGACAGCTGTCAGGTTACTGCAGGTTACTTCAAGCGAACCACGACAGCTCGTGCAGTTATCCTGACCTGCATCATCATCTCCACCAGAGGGTTAGCGCCTGATGGCTCATCAAACTCAACTGTGTAACACTGCTGCTGATCACCTGCAGCAACAGCAAGACATCCCTGTCTAGTTGTCTGCCACCAGTGGACGCATCTAGGCATCTCAGATAACAGGGTCAGTTCACCTCATCATGCAATCAACCACTTACGTTGCACAGTCTCCAACACAGCTGTTATTGCTGCACCGTGAAGCAGCAGTACAACATAACCATGCATTTGTGACGCTCACCGAATGCCACAGTTGATCCAGAAGCAAGCACATAGCTGACCATGGGCCTCACTTCTGCATCATCAACCCAGGTGTAAGTCCTGCATGTGGCAGGAGATTGTTTGGCAGACTGGTGAAGTATCTGTATATGTAATGGTATCGCTGCTGGCTTCGACATGCCACCCATCAGGACAGTTAGAGGGTTAGTTGCTGGGTCTCAGATAACACGTTGCTCGAGCTGACCTACCTGTCGAAGACTGACTCTCCTACGAGTGCTTTGAGGAATACTTGCTTGCCTTTCTGTTGCAGTTCCGCATGATCTGCTGCTACTGTGGACAGACAGCAGCAACAGGTGCATAGAAGAAATCAATGCCACCTTTGAAGGTGTCGGATATAACACAACACACAGCTTATGTGCTTCACAAGGGAGCATGCTTGGTAGAAGGACATCCTTGCCGTACCATTTGGACCCTGCACCTTGAGGTCTGCTGCTGGGCTTGACCCGATGACATACTTGTCCTGCAGTGTGGTTGTCACGAGCCAACACAACAACAATCAAGTCTGTTATCATACATATGTACTGTAAGGTTCCCCAATGCTAGGCTGCTGATGACGTTGCCGCAGTAAGCAGTGTGTGTTGATAGACAGAGGGTAGATGAGAGCTTGTACACAACCTTGGATAGTCAACGAACGCATGTTGTAGTTTGTGTGACCATTGGGGTTGCTAGCTGTTGCAACACAACAGCTGCCGCTGTCGTGTGTTTTGCACACTATGTCATGATGCTTGCCTGGCTGACCACCACTTCAGAAGAGCCTTTGGGCCTCAACCTGTATGCTTCTACTGCTGTTACATAGCTATGCGCGAGTTTGCGCTGCAGTGGCCTGGCGAAAGGTGCCTTCCGTGACGCCATGCCAGCAGCTGCAGGCTGTACAGTACTGCATGGCATGGTGCTGGCCATATCCCTCGTGGCTGATTGCGGCAATGCTTGACTCAAACTAAATAAACAGTCAACTGACTACAGTTGGAATCGCAACTAGTGAGATCCAACCAGTGAGATGAGAAAGACAACTGTGCAGCTGTTGGGCGTATGAGATGGTGTATGCAGTGTCTCTTCCATACCAAAGCCAACACTTATGAGGTAATTAGCAGATAAATCTTGAAAACGTAGGTGTTTTCCAGCGCATAGAACAAACATGCCGTTTTGTCATGACTGCAGGTCCCAGCTGCACAGAGTATCAACTGCACAATCCCAGTTGCTCTGATACCTAATGATCGGATATGAACCTCTGCGGTTATGCATCGTGTCCTGAGTATCAGCAAGACTGCTGTATGTCTCATGCTGCTGATACTGCAAGTTACCGTTGACTGGTTTAAATCAGCTGCACGGGAAGCATGGCTGTCTGGGCGCATACTTCTGCTGGAAATGCTTGTGATGCACAGGATTGATGTGATGATGCTGCCGCGGTGAGGCATGAGTAGCAGCATGGCGCACACAGGTGGTTCCAGCACCGCCAGCAGCGACCTCAACGCAAAGAGTGTCAAGAAAGCGGCCACGCCCAAAAAGGGGTCTGATGTTTGGACAGTCAGCTTAGGGCCGCCGGAATCGAAGGTAGGCTGCAGAAAGCAGCTTGTACTGCTGTCAGATAAGTGCAGGGCTGACAAGCTGCTGTGTTGTTGGGTTGAGCCTTGATGCCCCACACCGACTGCTGTGACGCCCTCAACACACGTCAACCCGACATAGTTTCTCAATAGATGCATTCTTATGAAGCGCAAGCATGTGCTGGTTGTCGGCGAGATGAGTAACAGAAGCATTCTCGCCGCTTTACTGCAGATACCAAGGCTGCAAGATGGCGGTAAAGCTGCCACACTCTCAGGCAGCGGATCACCTTATGCGCAAATTGGCACACCTTCGAGCTTGAAGACTGTATCAAAGATCAAAGCTGCGGCAGGAGACGCAGCTGCAGGTGGTAGCAGTAGGTGCAACAAGGTAGGTAGCTGTTCGACCTTGTGATGGGCACCATGTGGTCACTAGTGCACATTCACAGACTGCCGGTGTATCTTGTGTCAGCAACACATACAACTCAACAACGCAGTAAGTCTTGCTTACTTGTCAAGCTTTTGCTGCTGTGTCTCAATTTATCATTCGTACTGTGTCCGAAAGTGTGCGGGTTGGTTGATGAGCCTAAAAGGTGTGCTGAGCAGACTGGACTGCTGTAGCCGTTTGCATGATGCAGATCTTCTGCTTCTCTGTCAGGCAATGGACATCTCAAGCAGTAGCTGAGACAGACAGACTGTAATGGGTATGCTGTCATCTATGCAGGACACCTCGCCAGTCATCAACAACAGCAGCCCCAAAGTGCATGTCCTCAAGAACGCATATGAAGAGCGCATACACTGCCTCCAGCAGGAGGCTGCTACAGAGAAGAAGTACAAATCACGGCTTGCGGCGCATGGCTCTGATGAATTACACGGTGCCTCAGACCAACTACACAGTCACAGCAGCCACCACTACAGTCCTCTTCGCACACCCGTGAAAGGGGCAGAATCACTTGCCAGCTGTGCATTGCAGCAAGGTAGCAAGCTAGAAGTGAAGCTGCATGATGCAACAGCGGAGGTAACATTTCTTGTCCAGCAGTTGGATGAGGCTGTCGAGGCACAAAATGTGACGGAGCGTCAGCTAGCAGCATCCAGATCCGAGCTGACTGCAATGATGGCAGAAGCCAGGCAGCTGAAGCAGCAGGTTGCCAATGCCAAAGAAGCCAGTAAAGATGCAGCAGCTAGGGCATTGCATCTGCAACATCAGCTTGATGCAGCTTATGAAGCCAATCAAGCTTTGGCTGCAGAGCTTTCCCACTTGCAGAGCGAACAAGGGGTGAAAGCAAATGATCAGGAGCTTGCTCTTGCTGTCAGCAAAGCTGAGTTAGCTTTGCTGCAGCAGCAGCTGAGGGACGCTGAGGCCGGCAAGCAAGCAGGCGAAGCAGCAGCAGTGCAACTGAAACAGCAACTGGCAGCTGCGTCAGTCTCCGAAGCAGCACTAGCAGCAAGTCGTGAGGAGGCCACACACTTGAAGCAGCAGCTAGCTGATGCACGCCACACCAGTCAAGCTGCCATGGCAGCAGTACTGGAGCTGCAACAGCAGCTGGATACAGCGAACAAGGCACAGGCGGCACTGCAGGAGTGTCAAGCAGAGCTGCAGAAGAGCAAGCAGAGAGCTGCTGCAACAAAGCAGCTGGACCAAGAAGCAGTGCAGACTATCGCA
>JARWLF010000306.1:0-19115 GCA_029853055.1 Scenedesmus sp. KT-U
GCCGGGGGCGCTTCGCCCCCCGGACCCCCCGAGGATATTTGAGCCAAGGCAAAGCGGCTGGTCAGGCGCTTTTGCGGCGGGCGGCGAAGGCGAGGGTCAGGGCGATCCCGGCCAGGGCGCCGCCCAGATGGGCCTGCCACGCGACCGAGGGCATGGCGAAGGTCAGCGCGATGTTCAGGCCGAGGATCAGCGCGACCGCGCGGACCAGCGGTGCCGTCGATCGCTGGCGACGTCTGAGCGTCAGCGCCGTCTGCACGACCAGCGCGCCCGCGATGCCGAAGACCGCGCCCGAGGCGCCGATCATCGGGCCAGCGGCGGGTTCGAACCAGGCGAAGACCAGCGCGCCCGCGATCTGCGAGACGAGATAGATCAGCGCCATCTGGCCCGTGCCCATCATCCGCATCAATTCGCGCGACAGGGCGGCAAGGCCGATCATGTTCATGGCGAGGTGCAGCAGGCCCGCATGCAGGAGGCCGTAGCTGAGGAACATCACCCATTGCTGAAAGGGATAGAGGCCGATCCCCTGCCAGAAGACCGGCGACCAGAAGCCGCCCAGCATCACCGTCGCATGGCGGGCGACCGGATAGCCGAAGAGGCCGGCCGCGATCAGCGCGCCCTCGACCAGGCAGCAGGCCAGGATGACCAGCCGCACCCAGAGCGGCAGCGCCACCGGGCCGAGCCTGCGCGCCGAGACGCGCGGAAAGGCCGCCGGGCGCGGATCGGGCAGGGGGTCAGTCATCGGCCTTGATCTGCCGCGCCTCGTCGATCAGCATGATCGGGATGCCCTCGCGGATCGGGAAGGCCAGGCCCGCGGCATGCGAGACGAGTTCCTGACGGGCCGCGTCGTAGGACAGCGTCGCATGCGTCACCGGGCAGACCAGCGCCTCGAGCATGTGGCGGTCGAAGCTGGGGGCGGTGTCGGTCATTGCAGTCGTTCCTCGTCCTGGCCGCCATGCAGCGCGAATTCGATCAGGCCGACCAGCAATTCGCGCCGGTCCGTCAGGCTGGGCGATTCCAGCAGTGCCTGCTTATCGCCCGCCGAGAAGGGCAACATCATCGAGAGCGAGTTGATCAGCAGCTCGTCCTCGGCCTGGGCGGCGGCCTCCCAGTCGGTCGCGAGCCCCTCGCTTTCCATGTAGCGGGCGAGCAGCGCGAAGAGGGCCTGCCGGTCGAGGCCGTCATCCTGTTCCGGCGCGCCGAGATCGCGGCCGAACGAGGACCAGTCGATTCCGGCCTGAAGATAGGGGGTGAAGCCCTCGAACGTGTCCAGAAGCCGGAAGCGCGACACCGCCCCGAGCGAGATCATCATGCGCCCGTCATCGGTTTCCGAAAACGCCACCACGCGCCCCGCGCAGCCGATCGAGGCCAGTCCTTCGCCCTCGGGCTGGATCATGCCGATCAGGCGGTGGGACGTTTTCAGCGTGTCTTCCAGCATCTGCAGGTAGCGCGGCTCGAAGATGTGCAGCGGCATGCGGGCGCGCGGCATCAGCACGGCCCCGGTCAGCGGAAAGACGGGGATGCGGTCGGGAAGATCGAAGCGGCGGCGCATCGGCTCAGGCGAAGATCAGCGAGGACAGCCGGCGGCGACCCTTCTGCGCGATCGGATCGCCGGGTTTGAGACTGTCGAAGATGGTGAAAAGCTGCGCCTTGGCCGCGCCGTCGTTCCAGTCGCGGTCGCGGCGGAAGCTGTCCAGCAGGATCTCGACCGCGTCCTCGATGCGGCCTGCTGCGTGCAGGGCGGTCGCGTAATCCAGCCGCGCCTGCTGGTCGGCGGGATCGGCCTCGACACGGGCCTGAAGCTCGGTCAGGGGGCCGGCATTCTCGGCCTGGCGGGCAAGGTCCAGCTGGGCGCGTGCGGCCTCGACCGGGGCGGCGCTGGCGATGGCGGGTGGCACCTGCGACAGCGTGGCCGAGGCCGCGGCGGCGTCGCCTGCGGCTAGATGGGCGCGGATCAGGCCGCCCCAGGCCTCGGGGCTGTCGGGCATCTCGCCGATGATGGCGGTGAAGGTCTCGATGGCATCGGCGGTCTCTCCGGCCTCGATCATCTGTTCGGCGGCTTCCAGCGCGTCGGCCAGCCCGCCGTCATCGCCGCCCATCGCCACCAGCTTTTCGACGAATTGCTTGATCTGGCTGGCCGGGATCGCGCCCTGGAAGGCATCGACGGGGCGGCCTTGGAAGAAGGCATAGACCGTGGGGATCGACTGCACGCGCAGCTGGCCCGCGATCATCTGGTTCTCGTCCACATTCACCTTGGCCATGCGGACCCGGCCCTTGTGGCGCGCCACCTCGGCCTCGAGCGCGGGGCCGAGCGTCTTGCAGGGGCCGCACCAGGGCGCCCAGAAATCGACGATCACCGGAACCTGCATCGAGGCCTCGACCACTTCGGCCATGAAATCGGCCTCGGTCACGTCCTTGATGAAATCATCGGTCTTGGGTGCTGCGGCCCCGTCGAAAAGCATGCTCATGGCGTCCCCGGAGGTTCTGGTCGATCTTGGGCGCAATATGGGGCCTTGGCCGCGCAAGCGAAAGGCCCCATCGGGTCACAGGCAGGCGCTAGAGGTCGAAGCGCGCCAGCACCGGGACGTGGTCGCTTGGGCCTTCCCAGCCACGGCAATCGCGCAGGATGCGGCTGCCATGCGCCGCATTGGCGATGTCGTGGCTGGCCCAGATATGGTCCAGCCTGCGGCCCTTGTCGGCGGCATCCCAGTCAGGCGAGCGATAGGACCACCAGCTGTAGAGCTTGCCTTCTGGGATGTCCTTGCGGGTCACGTCGACCCAGTTTCCGGCATCCTGGGCCTGGGCCAGATGCTCGACCTCGATCGGGGTGTGGCTGACGACCTTCAGCAGCTGCTTATGCGACCAGACGTCATCCTCGCGCGGGGCGATGTTCAGGTCGCCCACCAGGATCGAGCGTTCGGGGCGGTCGGCGTGGAAGACGTCGCGCATCTCGGTCAGGAAATCCAGCTTCTGCCCGAACTTCTCGTTCACCTCGCGGTCGGGAATGTCGCCGCCTGCGGGCACATACATGTTGTGGATCACCACGCCGTTTTCCAGCCGGGCCGAGACATGGCGCGCATGCCCGAGCCGCGCGTAATCGCGGTCGCCCGCATCGGTGATCGGCAGGCGCGACAGGATGGCGACGCCGTTATAGCCCTTTTGACCTCGCGCGACGATGTGGTGATAGCCCAGTTCGGCAAAGCGGGTCAGGGGGATCTTCTCGACCGGCGACTTGCATTCCTGAAGGCAGAGGATGTCGGGGCCTTCCTCGGCCAGAAAGCGCGCGACCAGCCCTTCGCGCAGGCGGACCGAGTTGATGTTCCAGGTGGCGATGGTGAACATGGTGGTCTCCTTTGCGGCGGACCCTAGCGGCGGGGGCGCCGGGTGCCAAGGCGGGTTGCGATATGGGATGCCTGCGCTATGGATTGGGGAAACGCGAAAGGGCCTGCCATGCGGCGCATGACCATCGACGATGCCCTGACGCAGGGCGGCACGGGCCGGTTCCAGTGGCGCCTTCTGGGCATCTTCGGGCTGGTCTGGGCGGCGGATGCGATGCAGGTCATCGCGGTGGGCTTCGCCGCGCCCTCGGTGGCCGTCACCTTCGGTCTGGACCGCGTGACCGCTTTGCAGATCGGCACGGCGTTCTTTCTGGGCATGTTCGCGGGCGCGTTCCTGTTCGGGCGGCTGGCCGACCGGATCGGGCGGAAATGGGTGCTGGTGGGCACCGTTGCGATGGATGCGGTCTTTGGCCTCGCCTCGGTCTGGGCGGGGGACTTCACCTGGCTTCTGGTGCTGCGCTTCCTGACCGGGGTGGCGGTGGGCGGCACGCTGCCCGTCGACTACGCCATGATGGCCGAGTTTCTGCCCCCCCGGAACCGGGGCCGGTGGCTGGTCTGGCTGGAGGGGTTCTGGGCCATCGGCACCATCGTCATCGCACTGACAGCCTGGGCTGCCGTCAGCTTCGGGGCCGATGCGCCGTGGCGCTGGATCTTTTTCGTCGCCGCCGCACCCGCCCTGATCGGGTTCTTGCTGCGCTTCTGGATCCCCGAAAGCCCCATGTATCTGGTCCGCACCGGCCGGCAGGCTGAGGCGCGCGCCGTGATCCAGAAGGTGCTGGCCGTGAATGGCGCGCCGCCCTTGCCGCCCCAGACCCATCTGGTCGCCGCGCCGGTCGAGGCCGGGGCCGCACGCTCGATCTGGGCGGGGTCACTGCGGCGGATCACGCTTGGCGTTCTGGCGGTGTGGTTTCTGGTCTCGCTGTCCTATTACGGCGTCTTCGTCTGGGTGCCCGGCCATCTGGCGACCGAGGGCTTCGGCTTTGTCCGCGGTTACGGTTTCCTCGTCGTGCTGGCACTGGCGCAGGTGCCGGGCTATGCGCTGGCCGCCTGGGGGGTCGAGGCCGTGGGCCGCCGCGCCACGCTGACGGGGTTCCTGATCCTCAGCGCGGCGGGTTGCGGCATGTTCGCCTTTGCGACCGCGCCTCTGCTGGTCGCCGCCGCCCTGATCGTGATGAGCTTTGCGCTGCTGGGCACGTGGGGCGCGCTTTACGCCTTTACGCCCGAGCTTTACCCGACCCATCTGCGGGGCACCGGCATGGGCACGGCCAGCGCCATGGCGCGGCTGGGGGGCATCCTTGCGCCCAGCCTGCTGGCCGTGGTCTTCGCCAAGGGCTTCGGTCTTGCCATAGGCAGTTTTGCCGCATTGCTGCTGCTGGCCGCGCTGGCCCTGATGCTGGTCAGGGCCGAGACGCGCGACCGCGCCATCGCCTGACGGGGGAACGTAGCCGCGCCGGGGCCCGTTGCCCTGACGACAGAAAGCAAGGAGGAAGTCATGGGCCAATTGGTCAACGGCGTCTGGAAGGACGAATGGTATGACACCGATAGCACCGGCGGCGAGTTCAAGCGCGACACGTCGAAGTTCCGCAACTGGGTGACGGCGGATGGCGGCGCGGGTCCGACCGGCGAGGGCGGCTTTCGGGCGGAAAGCGGGCGCTATCACCTCTATGTCAGCCATGCCTGCCCCTGGGCGCACCGCACGCTGATCTTCCGCGCCATCAAGGGGCTTGAGCCGCATATCGAGGTCTCGGTCGTGCATCCCGACATGGGGTCCGAGGGCTGGGAATTCCGCACCGATTTCGACGGCGCGACGGGCGACAGGCAGTTCGGGCTGTCCTATCTGCGCGAGATCTACGTCAAGGCGCGGCCTGATGCCTCGGGGCGGGTGACGGTGCCCGTGCTGTGGGACAGGGAAACCGGCCAGATCGTGTCGAATGAAAGCGCGGACATCATCCGCATGTTCAACAGCGCCTTTGACGGGATCACCGGCAATCGCGACGATTACTGGCCCGAAGGACTGCGCGACGCCATCGAGCCGATCAACGACCGGATCTACGACACAGTGAACAACGGCGTCTACAAGGCCGGTTTCGCCACCACGCAGGCGGCTTATGACAAGGCCGTGGGGCCGCTGTTCGACAGCCTCGACTGGATCGAGGGGCTGTTGTCCGAAAACCGCTATCTGACCGGCGACCGCATCACCGAGGCCGATTGGCGGCTGTTCACCACCGTCCTGCGCTTCGACGCGGTCTATCACACGCATTTCAAGTGCAACCGCCGCCGGATCGTCGATTACCCGAACCTGTGGGGCTGGGCGCGCGAGCTTTACCAATGGCCGGGCGTCGCCGAGACGGTGCATTTCGACCATATCACGCGGCACTATTACTACAGTCACGACATGATCAATCCGCACCGGATCATTCCCATCGGCCCCCGGCCCGACTGGACCGCGCCTCACGGCCGCGGATGAGAAAAAGCCCCGGCAGCCTGACTGCCGGGGCGAGGGAGAGGAGGGAGTGTGGCCGCATCCACCGACCACTGGGCTTCGGGTAGAAAACGCATCCCCCCCGCGCCGGTTCCCGCCATAATTTGCCCGGCGGGAATTCGCGCAACGGCTCAGGCGACCAGCCGGTAGCCGCCCGATTCCGTCACCAGAAGTCGCGCGTTCGAGGGATCGGGCTCGATCTTCTGGCGCAGGCGGTAGATGTGGGTTTCCAGCGTATGCGTGGTCACGCCCGCATTGTAGCCCCAGACCTCGTGCAGCAGCACGTCGCGCGGCACGACCCCGTCCTGCGCCCGATAAAGGAACTTCAGGATGTTGGTCTCTTTCTCGGTCAGGCGGATCTTGCGGTCCTTGGCGTCGATCAGCATCTTCATCGAGGGCTTGAACGTGTAGGGCCCAAGCTGGAAGATCGCGTCCTCGGATTGTTCATGCGTGCGCAGCTGGGCGCGCAGGCGGGCCAGCAGGACCGGGAACTTGAAGGGTTTGGTGACGTAATCGTTCGCGCCCGCATCCAGGCCCAGGATCGTGTCGGCATCGGTGTCGTGGCCGGTCAGCATCACGATCGGGCATTTCACGTTCAGCTTGCGCAGCTTCTTGCACAGCTCGCGCCCGTCCGTGTCGGGCAGGCCGACATCCAGCACGACCAGATCGAAAATGGCGTTCTTGGTGGCCTCGACGGCCTCGGCGCCGCTGCCGGCTTCGGCAACGTCGAAATCTTCGGTGGCGACCAGTTGTTCGGCCAGCGCCTCGCGCAGGTCTTCCTCGTCATCGACCAGAAGGATTTTTTTCAGTCCGGGCATGTTGCCTCCTTTGGCTTCTCGGCACACATGAAGGATCACGCCCGCGTGCCGTCCAGCACCATGTCGGATTTCTCACATGGTTTTGTCGCATCAGCGGGTTTTGTTTCGGATTGTTTCAGAAAGCGCCCGGATGAGCCTGATCCCGACCCTCGCCGAAATCGTGGCCCGCGCCCGTGCCGACCTGCGGATGGGGCTGCCCGTGATGGTGGGCAGCCATGTCGCGGCCGCGGCCGAAACCCTGTCCGCGGCGCGCCTGGCAGACCTGCGGGTGCTTGGCCCCGCCGTGCTGGCCCTGACCGAGCGGCGGGCCCAGACGCTGAAGGCGCGGGCCTATGATGCGGGGCTTGCGCGCGTGATCCTGCCCCCCGAGGCGGATCTGGCCTGGCTGCGTGCGCTGGCCGATCCGGCGGACGATCTGCGCCACCCGATGAAGGGGCCGCTCTTCACCGCCAGAGAGGGCGACGCCTTGGACCACCGTGCGGCGCTGGCGCTGGCGAAATCGGCGCAGCTTCTGCCCGCCGTGGTAATGGTTCCCGCCGCCCCGGTCGAGGGTCTGACCCGCCTGCCGACCGCGCCCCTGATGGCGCAGCTGTCGCAAGAGGCCGCGCTGGCCCCCGTCGCCGCCGCCCGCGTGCCGATCATCGCCGCCGAACGCTCTCGTCTGCATGTCTTCCGCCCCGACAATGGCGGCGAAGAGCATTACGCTGTCGAGATCGGCGATCCGCCCCGCGACGCGCCGGTTCTGGCGCGGCTGCATTCGGCCTGTTTCACCGGCGACGTTCTGGGCAGCCTGAAATGCGATTGCGGCCCCCAGCTGCACGCCGCGCTGGAGGCGATGGGGCAGGCCGGGGCGGGGGTCCTGCTCTATCTCAATCAGGAGGGCCGGGGCATCGGGCTGGCCAACAAGATGCGCGCCTATGACCTGCAGGATCAGGGCTTCGACACGGTCGAGGCCAATCACCGGCTGGGCTTCGAGGATGACGAGCGCGACTTCCGCATCGGCGCCGCGCTGCTGCGGCGGCTGGGCTTCGGCGGGGTCCGGCTGATGACGAACAACCCGCGCAAGGTGGCGATGATGCAGGGCCACGGCATCGACGTGGCCGAACGTGTGCCGCTGATCGTGCCGCAGAACCCGCACAATCAGGGATACCTGGCCGTCAAGGCGCAGAAATCGGGCCACCTGCTGTGAGGGCCGATGACATGGTCCTGACGCCTGCCGGGTTGCGATTCCGCGGACGGCTGTTTCCCTGCGCTATCGGCAAGACCGGCATCAGCGCCACCAAGCGCGAGGGGGATGGCGCGACCCCCGAGGGGCGCCACCGCATCACCGGGCTGTGGTATCGTCCCGACCGCCTGCCGCCCCCTGCGCCCTGGGCGCGGCCCATCGGGCCGGGCGATCTGTGGTGCGACGATCCGGGCCATCCCGCCTATAACCGCCATGCCCGCGCGCCGCTTTCGGCCAGCCATGAACGCCTGCGCCGGGCCGATCCGCTTTATGACCTGATCCTGACGACCGACTGGAATCAGGCGGGGATGCCGGGCCGGGGCTCGGCGATCTTCCTGCATCAATGGCGCAGGCCCCGCTTCGGGACCGAGGGTTGCATCGCTTTTGCGCGGCCGCATCTTCTGTGGATCGCGGCCCGCGCGGTGCCGGGGACGGAACTGATCGTCAGCCGCCGGCCCTAGCCGTAATCGCGCGCCCCGAAGATCGCCGAGCCGACGCGCACATGGGTCGCGCCCTCGGCGATGGCGGTCTCGAAATCGGCGCTCATCCCCATGGACAGAAGGGCCAAGCCGCTATCCTGCGCCAGGCGCCGCAACAGGCGGAAATGGGGCAGCGGGTCCAGACCCTCGGGCGGGATGCACATCAGCCCCTCGGGCGACAGGCCCAGATCGCGGCATTGGCTGAGGAAGCCGGGCAATTCGTCGGCCAGGATCCCGGCCTTCTGCGGCTCGTCCCCGGTATTGACCTGAACGAACAATTGCGGCTGGCGGCCCTGTTCCGCGCAATGCTGCGCCAGCTTGCGGGCCAGGGTCATGCGGTCCAGCGTGTGGATTGCGTCGAACAGGCCGACCGCCGCGCGCGCCTTGTTCGACTGGACAGGGCCGATCATGTGGACCGAGACATTGGGATAGCGTCCGCGCCAGTCCGGCCACTTGCCCTGGGTTTCCTGGACGTAGTTCTCGCCAAAGATGCGGTGCCCCTGGTCCAGCACGGCCTCGACTCGCGAGGCGGGCTGAACCTTGCTGACCGCGATCAGCGTCACGCTGCCGGGCGCACGCCCGGCCTTGTCCTCGGCCGCGCTGATGCGGCGCCTGATGTCATCCAGTCCCATGACCGCACAAGACAAAAAGAAAAGAGCGGGCGCAAGGCCCGCTCTTTCCGTAACCGCTGATCGTGGGATCAGAAGTTGAAGCGCACACCGAAGTCGGCGATGATGTCTTTGTTGTAGTCGCGGTGGATCGCGGTGGCCAGGTAGGCGCCGCCCAGGTCGTAACGGCCGCCGATGCCATAGGCGATGTCGGTGGCGTTGCCGGCCGCGTCGTTGTTGGCGACATAGCCTTTGACGGTGGTCAGCGGAGCAACCTCGAACTCGCCATACAGCGTGAAGGTGGTGCTGTCGGCGACGTCACCGTTGTCGATCCAGTTCAGGCCGACCTTGTTCTCGGTGCCCGGCAGGGTGTAGGCGGCGCCCAGGAAGTACTGGTCGTTGCCGTCGATGCCAGCGCCGTCCAGAACGGCAGCAGCCGACAGGGCGATCGCGTCCATCGAGTAGTCGACCGAAACGCCGATCTCTTCGTTGCCACCGCTGATGGTCTGGTCGGTGTTCACGTACGAGATGCGGGCGGTCAGAGCGTCAACCGCATAGGTCGCGGCGATGCCGACGCGGTTGTTGTTGGCGCCGTAGCCGCCGGTCGAGTAGGCGAAGAACGAGCCGGCCGGGTTGCCGAGCGAGCGGTCGAAGATACCGATTTCCGACGCGTAGAGCAGGCCGGCGCTGTCGAAGGCGGTGCCGACGTTACCGACCGAAACGGTCAGGCCGCTGGCGGTCACGTAGATCTGGCCGGGAGCGAACTTGTCCAGTTCCGACTCGCCCTGGTCCCACTGGAAGCGCAGGCGGGCGCCGAAGTCCACGCCCTGGTCGGTCGAGGTGGTGGCCAGCACGTTCAGACGGACGCGCGACTGGATCTGGGATTCCTGCTCGCGGCCTTCGACGAAGTCCAGACCGGTGCGAGCGAAGCCCGAGAAAGTGACGTCGGCAGCGGCGACACCGGCCGACAGAACCAGCGCGGTGGAGGCGATAAGAGCCTTTTTCATGGTGTGTTCCCTCTTGTCTCTCTGGTGCCCAAGCCGGCGATCCCGCCCTGGGTATGCTGTTTGTTTCCCCCTTTCGAACATGTGATGCAACGGAATCACGTTTGCCCTGATTTCTTTGCCCATTTCTGTGATGCACAAGGGCCACACCTGAATTGTGCGGCCTGCCTCTGGCGGCGTCATGCCGCGTTGCGGCGCCCGCGCGCGCGAGGCAAGGCGCTTGTTTCGCACCGGCGATCCGGTCTAATGCTTGGCCCACAAGCAACAGCCGGGGGATGGCATGACACCTGCACGCATCGCGCGCCTGACGATGGCCACCATGCTGATGGCGGGTCTTGCTGCCTGCGGCGGCGGCGCCCGCAATGCCTCGACGACCGAGGCTGCCCTGAACGAGCCCGACATGCGTCCGGCCCTGCGCGGGACGCGCATCCAGGACGTGTTCGGCCGGTCCGAGGACATCAACTCGACCATCGGGGTGAACAAGTATCTGTGGAATGCCAGCCTCGAGGTCCTGAACTTCCTGCCGGTGCAGACGGTCGATCCGTTCACCGGAGTGATCCAGACGGGATTCGGCACGCCTCCGGGCGGGGGTCGCGCCTATCGCGCCACGATCCAGATCAGCGATCCGGCGCTGGATGCGCGCAGCCTGCGCCTGTCGCTGCAGGGCCAGGGCGGCGCCGCGGTCGAGCCGGGCACCGTGCGCGCGGTCGAGGATGCGATCCTGACCCGGGCGCGGCAGCTGCGCCTGCGCGACGGGCGGCTATAGCGACCGATCGCGGCGGGCGCATCTGGACCCGCTGCGGCGGCGCGTATAAACCCTGCGGGCAACGAATGACGCCCGAGGTTCCCGATGCCCTATGATCCCGCCACCAGCGAAGCCCGATGGCAGAAGGCCTGGGCCGAGGCCGGCAGCTTCACCGCCACCCGCGACGAGCGCCCGAAATACTACGTGCTCGAGATGTTCCCCTATCCCTCGGGTCGCATCCACATGGGGCACGTCCGCAACTACACGATGGGCGACGTGGTGGCGCGCTTCAAGCGCGCGCAGGGGTTCAGCGTGCTGCACCCGATGGGCTGGGACGCCTTCGGCATGCCCGCCGAGAATGCCGCGATGGAGCAGGGCGGCCATCCGCGCGACTGGACCTATGCCAATATCGCGACCATGCGCGACCAGCTGAAGCCCTTGGGCCTGTCCATCGACTGGAGCCGCGAATTCGCGACCTGCGACGACGCCTATGTGGCCCAGCAGCAGGCGCTGTTCCTCGACATGCTCGAGGCGGGGCTGATCACGCGAAAGTCGGCGCAGGTGAACTGGGACCCGGTCGATATGACCGTTCTGGCCAATGAACAGGTAATCGACGGCAAGGGCTGGCGGTCCGGTGCCACGGTGGAACGGCGGGAACTGACGCAGTGGTTCTTCAAGATCAGCGATTACAGCGATGAATTGCTGGGGGCGCTGGACGGGCTGAAGGGCTGGCCCGAAAAGGTGCGCCTGATGCAGGCCAACTGGATCGGCAAGTCGCGGGGCCTTCAGTTCCGCTTCCGGACGGTGGACGCGCCCGCCGGCCATGAGGCGATCGAGGTCTATACGACCCGCCCCGACACGCTGATGGGTGCGAGCTTCGTCGCGCTGTCGCCGGACCATCCGCTGGTCAAGGAACTGGCCGCCTCTCGCCCCGAGATCGAGGCCTTCCGCGAGGAATGCCGCAAGATCGGCACCACCGAGGAGGCCATCGAGACCGCGCCCAAGCTGGGCTTCGACACCGGGCTAACCGTGCGCCATCCGCTGGATGCGGACTGGCAGCTGCCGATCTGGATCGCGAATTTCGTGCTGATGGATTACGGCGCCGGCGCGATCTTCGGCAGCCCGGCGCATGACGAGCGCGACCACGAATTCGCCACGAAATACGGCCTGCCGATCCGCGCCACCTTCGGCGAGCGCGGCATGACGCAGGATCAAGCCGACGCGCTGGTGGCGAAGGCGCCCTTTGTGCCGGCCAAGACCGAGACCGTCACCTATGTCCGCGGCTTCGCGGGCGCGGCCGACCAGACCGGCGAGGCCGCGGTGGACGCCGCCATCGCCCATGCCGAGGCGCAGGGCTATGGCGAGGGCGTGACCAAGTTCCGCCTGCGCGACTGGGGCATCTCGCGCCAGCGCTATTGGGGCTGCCCGATCCCGGTCGTCCATTGCGATACCTGCGGCACCGTGCCCGAGAAGAAGCAGAACCTGCCCGTGCTGCTGCCGCAGGACGTGACCTTCGACGTGCCCGGCAACCCGCTGGACCGCCATCCCAGCTGGCGGCAGGTGCCCTGCCCGGTCTGCGGCAACGCCGCCCGGCGCGAGACGGACACGATGGACACCTTCGTGGACAGCAGCTGGTACTACGCCCGCTTCACCTCGCCCCATGCGGACACGCCCACCGACCGGGCGGAGGCCGATTACTGGATGAACGTGAACCAGTATATCGGCGGGATCGAGCACGCGATCCTGCACCTGCTCTATTCGCGGTTCTTCGCCCGCGCGATGGTCAGGACCGGCCACCTGCCCGAGACGGCGAAGGAGCCCTTCGACGCGCTTTTCACCCAAGGCATGGTCACGCATGAGATCTATCGCACCACCGACGATCGGGGGCGGCCGGTCTATCACCTGCCCGAGGACGTGACGGACGGGAAGCTGGCGGACGGCACCGAGGTCGAGATCATCCCGTCGGCCAAGATGTCGAAATCCAAGAAGAACGTCGTCGATCCGGTCAACATCGTCGAGAGCTTCGGCGCCGATACCGCGCGCTGGTTCATGCTGTCGGACAGCCCGCCCGAGCGCGACGTGGAATGGACCGCCGCCGGCGCCGAGGCCGCCGCCAAGTTCCTGGCCCGCGTCTTCCGCCTGGCCGAGGAGGCCCCGGCCGAGGGCGGCGACGATCCAGCGCTGACCCGCGCGGCGCATCGCGCCATCGCCGACGTCACGAAGGCCATCGAGGGCTTCGCCTTCAACAAGGCCGTCGCGAAGCTTTACGAACTCGCCAATGCGGTCGGCAAGTCGCCCGCCGGGGGCGAGGCGCGCCGCGCGGTCCTGCGCATCATGGCGCAGCTGATGGCGCCGATGGTGCCGCACCTGGCCGAAGAGGTCTGGGCGATCTCGGGCGGGCAGGGGATGGTCGTGGACGCGCCCTGGCCCAAGGCCGATCCGACGCTGCTGGAGGATGACACCGTGACGCTTCCCATCCAGATCAACGGCAAGCGCCGGGCCGAGATTGCGGTCCCCAAGGACATGCCCAAAGAGGAGGTCGAGGCGCTGGTCCTGGCCGACGAGACGGTGCAGCGCTTCCTTGAAGGCGCGGCGCCCAAGAAGCTGATCGTGGTGCCGGGGCGGATCGTCAATGTGGTCGCCTGACCGCCGGGCGCTGATCCTCGGCCTGCTGGCCGTGGCCGGTTGCGGGTTGCAGCCGGTCTATGGCCCGGGCGGGGGCGGCAACCGGCTGTTCGGCAAGGTCCGGCCCCGCGACCCGGACACGCCCGTGGATTTCGTCTTCAACCGCCGGCTGGCCGAGCGGCTGGGGCCCGAGGACGCGGCGATCTACGATCTGGATTACCGGATCAGCGTCGGCGTCACCTCTCAGGCGATCACGCCGGACGAGATCACGACCCGCTATTCGCTGAACGGCACCGCCGATTTCGCGCTGACCGGGCCGGACGGCGCGGTGCTGACGCAGGGCCGGGTCAGCAGCTTCACCTCGTATTCGACGACCGGCACGACCATCTCGACCCTGACGGCCGAGGGCGACGCGCGCGAGCGGTTGGCCCTGATGCTGGCCGATCAGGTCGTGACGCGGCTTCTGGCCGCCGCCCGCACCCTGCCGGGCTGAGCGATGCTGCTGAAGGGGGCCGAGATCGCACGCTATCTGGCCCGGCCCGACCCGTCGCGGCCGGGCCTGCTGATCTATGGACAGGACCCGATGCGCGTCGCCATGAAGCGGGCCGAGGCCGTCAAGGCGCTGGTCGGCGAACGCGCCGACGAAGAGATGCGCCTGACCCGCATGGCCGGGCCGGGGCTGAAGAAGGACCCCGCCCAGCTGATCGACGCGGTGCGCGAGGTGGGCTTCTTTCCCGGCCCGCGCGTCGCGCTGGTCGATGACGCGCCCGACAGCGCCGCGGATGCGGTGCGGACGGCTCTGGAAGGCTGGCGCGCGGGCGATGCGGTGATTGTGGTCGCGGCAGGGGCGCTGGCGAAATCCTCGGCGCTGCGCAAGCTCTTCGAGACGCATGGTCAGGCGATCTGCGCACCGATCTACGACGACCCGCCCGGCGAGGACGAGATCGCCCGCTGGCTGTCGGATGCCGGTCTGCGCGAGGTGCCGCGCGATGCCATGCGCGAGATGCTGGTCTTGGCCCGTGCGCTGGATCCCGGCGATCTGCGCCAGACGATCGAGAAGATCGGGCTTTACAAGCATGGCGATCCGCTGCCCCTGACGCCGGAAGAGATCGCGCTGATGGCCCCTGCCACGATCGAGGCCGATCTGGACGAGCTGATCCACGCCGTCGCCGAACGCCGCGAGGCCGAATTCGGCGCGCTGATGCGGCGGATCGCGGCGCAGGGGCTTGCGCCGGTCTCGATCTGCATCGCAGCGCTTCGCCATTTCCGGGCGCTGCATCTGGCGGCGGCGGACCCGGCGGGGCCTGCGGTCGCGCTGGCGCGGGCGCGGCCTCCGATCTACGGCCCGCGCCGCGACCGCATGGCGCGGCAGGCGCAGGGCTGGGGCCTTGGCCCGCTGGAGGAGGCCGTCCACGCGCTGTTGTCGCTGGACCTGACGCTGCGATCATCGACCCGCGCGCCGCAGATGCCGCTGGTCGAACGCGCTCTGCTGCGGCTGGCGATGCGGCCGAGGGGCAGGCGGTGAGCATCGAGGTCGATGCGCTGGTCGTGGGCGCCGGTCCCGCCGGGCTGATGGCCGCCGAGATGCTGATGGCGCCGGGCCGCCGCGTGCTGGTCGCCGAGGCCATGCCCTCTCCCGCGCGCAAGTTTCTGATGGCGGGCAAGTCGGGGCTGAACCTGACGAAAGATGAGCCCGCCCCCGCCTTTCGCGCGGCCTTTTCCGGAAGCGCCTCGGCCGGGCTGGAGGACGGTTTCGGCCCCGATCAGGTGAAGTCATGGGCCGAGGGGCTGGGCATCGCGCTGTTCACCGGCTCGACCGGGCGGGTCTTCCCGGTCGGGATGAAGGCGTCGCCGCTGCTCAGGGCCTGGCTTGCGCGCCTGGAATCGGGTGGCGTGACGCTGCGGCGGCGCTGGCGGCTGGAGGGGATCGAGGACGGCTTCCGCTTTGCGACGCCCGAAGGGCCGGTGCTGGTGCGCCCGCGTGTTGCGGTGCTGGCGATGGGTGGGGCAAGCTGGCCGAGGCTGGGTTCGGATGGGGCCTGGCAGGGCATGCTCGAGCGCGCAGGCGTCCCGGTCGCGCCCTTCCGGCCCGCGAATATGGGCTTTCGCGTCGCATGGTCGCCAGCGATGGCGCGCCATTTCGGCGCCGCCGTCAAGGGCGTGGCGATCCGCGCCGGGGCGCAGGTCAGCCGTGGTGAATGGGTGATCGCGCGTGCGGGCATCGAGGGGGGCGGCGTCTATGCCGTCGCCGCCGCGATCCGCGACGGTGCGGCGCCGGTGCTGGATCTGGCGCCCGATCTGGACCTGCCCATGCTGACGCGACGCTTTGCGCGCCCGCGCGGGCGGCTGTCTGTCGGGAACTGGCTGCGCCGCGTGCTGGGCGATCCGGTGCGCGCCGCGCTGCTGATGGAATGGGCCCGGCCCCTGCCCGCGTCCGAGGATGCGCCCGGCTGGGCCGCGCGCGCCAAGGCGCTGGCCATGCCGTTGGCCGGACCGATGGGGCTGGATCGCGCGATCTCCTCGGCCGGGGGCATCACCGCAGACGCGTTGGCGCCGGGGCTTGAGCTGAAGGCGCTGCCGGGCATCTTCGCCGCAGGCGAGATGCTGGACTGGGAGGCGCCGACCGGCGGCTATCTGCTGACCGGGTGCCTGGCCAGCGGCCGCAGGGCGGGCCTTGCAGCGGCGGCGCGGCTTGGGCTGGCGCCGCCGGAGGGCTGACGATCAGGCGCGGCGGCAGGCGGCCAGTTGCTGGCGATACATTTCCGAACGCTGGCTGACCTGGCCCGCGACCCGGACCAGCCAGGGCTTCTGGTTGTAGCTGCCGCGCGCGTAGCCGCCGCGACCCTCGTGATAGGCCAGGTATTGCCGCCCGGCATCATGCTTGGACAGGCCCAGGCGCTGCTGGCTGCCATGCATGTACCAGCCCATGAAATCGGTGGCGTCGCGGATGTTGTCGCGGCGGGCGCGGCGGTTTCCAGTGGCCTGCTGGTATTCCTCCCACGTGCCGTCCAAAGCCTGCGAATAGCCGAAGGCGCTGCTCTGCCGGCCGATGGGGATCACGCCAAGCGCGTATTGGTGCGGGGTGCGCGCATCGCCGATGAACTTCGATTCCTGATACATCGTCGCCATCTGGACATGCACCGGCACGCCCCATTTGCGTTCGGTCGCGCGCATCGCCCGCATATAGGCAGGGCGCTCGGCCGCGATGGCGCATGCATTGTCAAGCTGGCGCGGCGCGCTGAAATTGCCGCCGCCGCAAGACGCGACGAGCCCGACAATCGCGAGCTTCAGAAGCCTGTTCATCCTGCCCTCGTGCTGTTCTTTGGGTCGTTTTCCCGAAGTATTAGCGGAAAACACGAGGGTTTGAAATCACAAAGCCGGAATGGGCGGGCTGCCGCCGGTCGGATCAGGCCGCACCCTCGGGCCGCAGAAGCGCGTTGAGGGCGCGCAGATTTTCGGCCCCTGCCTCGCGCAGCAGCGTCTCAAGCGCGCGGTAATGACGCAGCACCTCCTGCCCGGTCGGCGTCACCCGCGCCCCGCCGCCGCCCGCCCCGCCGCGCGCGCTGTCGATCACCGGATCGGCAAAGGCGGTGTTCATCTCTTCGACCAGCGTCCAGGCGCGCTTGTAACTCATCCCCATCTCGCGCGCGGCGGCAGAGATCGAGCCCAGGCGGTCGATCCGGGCCAGCAGCTCGGCCTTGCCGGGCCCCAGGATCAGCGGGCTGTCATATTCGAGGCGCAGCTTGATGCGCAGTCGCGGGGTGTTTGCAGACATCGGGGCCTCGGCTGATCGCGTTATTCCTCGGGACCGTAGCGATCCTTGGCGCGCGATGCAATTTGCGCCGGTTCCGTGACGGCACATCGGCTGCGACTTGCGGCACGATGCGGGGCTTCTATGCTGTGCCCACCCTGAGAGGAGGCCATCATGTCTGCATCCGAAATCGTGATCCTGTCCGGCGCGCGCACCGCCATCGGCGGCTTTGGCGGCAGCCTTGCCGGCGCCCCGCCCATCGATCTGGCGACCACCGTCACCCGCGCCGCGCTTGAGCGCGCGGGCCTCGCCCCCGAAAAGGTGGGGCAGGTCGTGTTCGGTCATGTCATCAACACCGAGCCCCGCGACATGTATCTCAGCCGCGTGGCGATGCTGAATGCGGGCATCCCGCACACCGTCCCCGCGATGAACGTGAACCGGCTCTGCGGGTCGGGGGTGCAGGCCATCGTCTCGGCCACGCAGTCGCTGCTGCTGGGCGATGCGGAATACGCCGTGGCGGGCGGGGCGGAATGCATGAGCCGGTCGCCCTATGCCGTGCCATCGGCGCGGTTCGGTGCCAAGATGGGTGATCAGGTCATGCTGGACATGATGACCGGCGCGCTGACCTGCCCAATGGGCACCGGGCATATGGGCGTCACCGCCGAGAATGTCGCCGCCGAGCATGACATCACCCGCGAACAGCAGGACGAATTCGCGCTTGAATCGCAGCGCCGGGCGGCGGCGGCCATCGCGGCGGGTCATTTCCGCGAGCAGATCGTCCCGGTCGAGATCAAGTCGCGCAAGGGCGTCGTCGCCTTCGACACCGACGAGCATCCCAAGGAAACCACGCTGGAGAAGCTGGCCGCGCTGAAGCCGGTCTTCCAGAAGGGCGGCAGCGTGACGGCGGGCAATGCCAGCGGCATCAATGACGGCGCGGCGGCCTTGGTCCTGGCGCGGCGCGATGCGGCCGAGGCTGCGGGCCTGGCGCCGCGTGCCCGGATCGTGGGCTATGCCGTGGCAGGCGTTCGCCCCGAGGTCATGGGCATCGGCCCCGTCCCCGCCGTCGAGCAATTGCTGGAGCGGACCGGTCTGAAGGCCGCCGATTTCGACGTGATCGAATCGAACGAGGCCTTTGCCGCGCAGGCCTTGGCCGTGACCAAGGGTCTGGGGCTGGACCCGGCGCGGGTGAACCCGAATGGCGGGGCGATCGCGCTCGGCCATCCGGTGGGCGCCACGGGTGCGATCATCGCGATCAAGGCCCTGCACGAGCTGGAGCGGATCGGCGGGCGCCGCGCGCTGATCACCATGTGCATCGGCGGCGGTCAGGGCATCGCGCTGGCCATCGAGCGGATCTGATGCCGCGATGCCGGTCGGGGCCATGCGCGCCCCGGCCGGCGTTCGGGCGGCGCGGTTTCGCATGAACCAAAAGAGACGGGCCGTCCCGATGGGACGGCCCGCGAGTTCCACGGAGATGGTCCGGTTAGGGATGGAAGAAACCCGTCCGGTCCCAATCAGGGGTTACGACCCTCGGGGCTGCCCTCAGGCCACGGCCCCCCTGACTGTTCCGACACCTCTCTCCAATATCACTCTCGACACTGGACCACCTCCTTTCAAAAGATTGCCGTTAGAATTTCAGGGTGCCACAGATTCCCTGTCAGTCAATTGCCATTATGTTTCAGACCGCAACAATTTGCGGACAACTATACGAAAGGGCACAAGGGCAAGTAGTGCCAGACCAAGCTTGACCAGCCAGTCGGCACTTGCCAACGAAATCCACAGCGCGCTGACCGGTCCGTAACCAAGCAGCGGAACGGCCTCGTTCGCCCAGCCGGTATTGGCGTCTGCAGGCAGAAAGGCGGCAAAGGCGATGGTGAAGAACAAGGCCGTGTCCACCGCCGATCCGACGACGGTCGAGGCCAGGGGCGCCCGCCACCAGCGCCCGCCCCGAAGCGCATCGAAGATCGCCACATCCAGCAATTGTGCAACCAGGAAGGCCGTCCCCGAGGCGATGGCGATTCGCAGGGTCGTTGCCTGGAAACCGGC
>JARWLF010000307.1:0-19072 GCA_029853055.1 Scenedesmus sp. KT-U
GCCACCGCCACACCTCCGAACACGCCATCGACCGGTCCTCCGTTGGGGAAACCGGCGACGGTCGGGAGATTCAGGTCAGGAAGGAAGGTGAGATGGCCGGACGCTTACGCTCATGCCGGGCGCGAGGCTGTCACCCGCCTCGCGTGTGGCCCGACAGCGGGCAATCTGGGACTGGCCCGCCAGCTGCCAGCCCTGCCCCACCGCACTCGGCCCGCCCTGGCTGCTGTAGACCAGCGCCAACTGCGGCGACATGCCCGCCGTGCCCGGGGTAGTGGCAATCGGGATCTGATAGCTCGCCTGGCCCGACTCATCTACTCGAAAGCTGCCGGCGACCGTGCCGACCGCATCGGAAAGACCATCCCACGGCGGCAAGGTCTGCGCCGTCGCGACGCTGGCGAGCAGGGTCAGAACGGCTGCAAGGCAGACGCGGGACGCGCGGTGCGGGCGGTGCGGGCGCGACGCATGGCCAGAACCAAAGCAGAAAGGAAGCCGAAAGGCTTGCACAGTGGGGACTGGAGGCATGGAGGGGTCAGGCAGGGAGACGAGGCGGAAGTGCGTTCACACAGCATCAACGTGAATCAGTCGGCAGTCGTGTCACACGGCGGAACCGCAGCGTTTTATCGCTGCAAATGCACCAGCGCCGCCCAGTGGTGCGGATGTCGGAAGCTGCGCGATTCGCGCAGGCGCTGCTGGGCGGCCTGGAGCGCGGCGGCGGGGTCGTGGGCTTCGGCAAGGCGTGCGTAGAAGCTTTCCACCCACAGCGCCGAGGCGGCGTCGCTGACCGGCCACAGGGCGGCCACCACGTGTTCGGCGCCGGCGGCCGAAAGCGCGCTGGCGAAGCTGGCGCTGGCGCCGGTGTCGATGCTGCCGGCCTCGGCCAGGGCGCAGGCGTTGAGCACCACCAAGGGTGCGGCCACCGGCCAGGCGGCAAGCTCCAGCCAGTTCAGGAAACCGCTCTCGCCCGGTGCATCGGCCTCCAGCCACAGCCCGGAGAAGCCCTGCACGCCGGCGCGGGTGCTGCCGTGGGCGGCGACGTGCACCCAGGCGCCGGGGTCGGCGAAGCGCTGGCGCAGGCGCTCGCGGCGCGCCGGCTCCACCGAGCCCAGGCCCCGGCCCAGGCCCTGTTCGATCAGGCCAGGCTCGGCGGCCATGGCATGCAGCACCGGCAGGCCGGGCTGGCCGGCATCGCTGGCGACCAGGGCATGCACGGCGGCCTCAGGCAGCAGGGTCGGCGCTTGCTGAGGCAAGCCATCCACCCAGCTCAGGCGCGCCCGCTCGACGAGCGGCCGGGCCTCGCCCGGCCAGCGCAGCAGGGCCATCGGCAGCCCGCTCAGCTCGGGGTCGGCAAGCACCAGGAGCCGCAGGCCATCCGCGTCGGGCAGCGCAGCTGCAGGCAGCAGGGCCGAAGCGGCCGCGGCGCGCAGTTCGACCTCGGCCAGCGGCAGCGCCGTGTTCGCCACCGCCTCGCGCAGCGCGGCCACCCACTGCCGCAGGGGCGCGGCCGCGCCCAGCGCCTGCACCTGCACGCCCTCGGGCCCGGCCAGAAGCACCAGCGCGTGACGCTCACCAAAGCCGTGCGCCAGCAGTTGCTGGTCGCCCTGCAGCCGCTGCGCGAGGGCGGTGCCCAGATCCTGCAGCGCGAGCTGCGCGGGCGGGTTGCGCTGCTCCAGCATCTGCGCGAGCAGGGCGCGCTGGGCCAGCAGGGCCTCGGCACCGGCCGAGTCTTCGTCGCGCAGCAGGGCGGCGGCAATGGCCCGCGGCGTGGCGAGTGACCGCGCGGCCGTGGACTCGCTGCGCAGCAGGCGATCGACATGGGTATCCAGCAGCACGCGCAGGGTCTGCAGATCGGGCGGGCGCTGGCTTGGATCGAGCTCGGCCCAGGTGTCCACCCAGGCCGCGCGCAGCGGCAACAGGCGGCGCGCCGCGAGGTGCCGCAGGCCGCTGCCGCCGGCCGATTCGGCAAGGCGCCTGACCCTGGCGATGTCACTCTCGATCAGGGCCAGCGCCTGCCGGCCCTCACCCGCGCGCAGCAGCAGGCGCGCGCGCAGCCGACGCGCCTCCAGGTACTGGCCGAGCGAGCCGCTGTCGTCCTCGCTGTCGAGCAGGCGGCCGGCTTCGTCGAGCGCGTCGAGCTCCAGCGCCGCGCGGGCCCGGGCGAGCTCCAGTTCGCGCTGCAGGCGCGGCGGCAGGCTGAGCTCGGCTGCCGCATCGACCAGGCGGCGCAGGCGGCGCGCGTCCGGGGCGATGCGCTGGGCCAGCAGGCCAGCGCGCAGGGCCGACAGCGGCTGGCTGCCGGCAGTGAACACGGCGGCCGCGGCCTCGGCATCATCCAGCGCGCCCGGTCGATTGGCGGCGGCACGCACGCGGGCCCTCAGCATCAGGGCGACGGCGCGTCGCTCGGGGGCCTCGGCCGAGGGCAGTCGCTCGAGCGCGGCATCGACGTAGGCCGAGGCCTCCGCATGGGCGCCAAGGCCGAGGTTGAATTCAGCCAGCCGCAAATAGACGTTGGCCTGCCAGCGCGGCTCGCCGGCCGCCTCGAAGTGGGCAAGCGCAGCGCTGGCTTCGGCGAGCGCTGCGCTGATCTCGCCGGCGTCCGCGAGCAGGCCGCTGCGCAGCTGGCCGATGCGCGCACGCACCAGCGGGCTGGCGCCGGGGCTGGCGGCAGCGCGGTCGAGCGCGTCGCGGGCCTCGCGCTCGCGGCCTTCGTCGGCCGCCATGGCGGCAAGGTTGTACCAGGCATTGGCGGCTTCGCTGGCCTCGCCCAAGGCCTCGAAGCGAGGCGCGAGCGGCGCCGCGCAGGCGCGCGCCTCGGCGAGGCGCCCGAGGCGGAACAGGGCGTTGCAGCGCACCCCCTCGGCGCGGGCCAGGTAGTAGTCGTCGACGGCTTGCAGCCGGCCAGGCGCATCAGCGATTCCGATGGCGATCGGCTGCGCGGCCTCTTCCAGCCGGCCGGCCCGCTGCAGCAGGGCCTGCCGGCCGACCTCGGCGGCCAGGGCGCGGCTGGGCTGGCCGAGGCCACGCCAGCGCTCGGCCACCTCGGCATGGGCCTCGATGCCGGCCTGGTTGCTGCCGGCGCGGCTGAGCGCCTGCGCCTGCGCATGTGCCAGCACGGCAGCGCAGAGGGGGCTGCTGTCGGCCAGCTCGCCATTGAGTTCGGCGCGCGCGTCCAGCGGTCCGACCGCGCGGGCGGCAGCCTCGGCGACGCAGGCCGGCAGGGCCTGCAGGCCGGGGTCGGGCTGGCAGTACAAACGGACCTGCACCTGTGCCGGGTCGCCGGCGCGCTGCGCCTCCACCCGCAACCGCCCTGGGCGCTCGATCCTCAGGGCCTGCAGCGCCAGTCGCGGCGGGCGACTGCCGAACGGGGCAGCGGGCTGGCCGTCCAGCGACCAGTTCAGGCTGGCGCCGCGTTCCTCCAGCACCAGCACGGCCGGGCCCTGCGGGGAGGGCGCAAGTTCGAGCTTGAGAGGCACATCCAACACTTGCTCCACGGCGCCGTCGGCCTGATCGCACTCCAGGGCGGACGGCGGCGCCGCGCCTGCGTGCGTCGCCACCAGCAGCAGCCCCAGCAGCAGGCGGACGTCCATCAGCACCCAGCTCCGAGCGCGCGCGACGAGGCCTTGCACGCAGCGGATGGCCGCAGCAGGCGGATGGTTTTTTCGCATGCTCTCAGCTCAGGGCTCATGTTCCAGCCCCTCGCCCTCGTCTTCCTGCTGCTCGCCGGCGGCCAAGGCGATCGGCTGTCCGGGCCCTTCAGGCGGCCAGCTGCGGGCCGGCGGCAGGCTCCAGTCGCGACCGCTGCGCGGCAGGAGGTTGTCCAGCGTCGGGCGCCGGTGCGCGCCATCGTCGACGAAGATCTCAAGCCGCAGGCGGATGCACTTTTCCTTGGCGGCCGCGAGTTCGCGGGCGAACACGTAGACCGTATTGCCCACGCCCTCGTGGAGGAACTCGCCGCGCCAGGCCCAGACCCTAGGCGCCGTGCCGACGGGTTTGAGCTGGGTGCTCGGGATAAAGATGGCCTTGGAGCGCAGCACGCTGAAGGTGAGCGTGCCACCGGCCTCCTCGAGCTTGACCTCGTCGCCGATCTGCAGGACACCGCGACCGCCGGCGCTGCCCAGCAGGAAGTCCCCACGGAGCATCCCGGGCTTGGACGCCATGCGGCAGGGGAAGCGGGCGCGCAGCAGAAAGGCCTCATTGCCGGGAGCCGGCTGCGCGCGGAGCTGATCGATCCAGGCCAGGGCTTGGGCGTCGAAGCCCCGGAACCAGTAGTCGCCGTTGGCTCGGCGGCCTTCGTGCGCACCGTAGACGAGGCCATCGGCCCCGAGGACGGGCGCACCGCTGTCGTCGGCGCCGGGGGCGTTGTCGCCCGCGGGAACGTAGTCGATGCCCTCGGGAGCGATACTCTGGACCTTCATGTCGAGGGCCTTGGGATGGGACGGGTAGTTGCCCTTCTCATCCTGGCCGAGGCCAAACACTCGCAGCGCCAGCCCCGGCTTCAGTGCGCCGGCCGGCCCGAGCACAGCCGTACTGGTGATCAGATCATCGGCGAGCTCGAGCAGGATCAGCGGCCCGGGGCTCTTCCAGCCGGCGGCGAGGATGCGTTGTTCACCGCCGTCCCAGTGGATGCTGCGCACCCAGGCGCGGCCGAGCCCTGCACCGTCGACGACCTCGACCATGCTCTGCTTCTGTCTGAGCACGTGGCCGGAGCTCAGCACCCAGCGCGGCGCCAGTGCCAGGCCGGTGCCCAGCACCACACCGGCGGCGTCACGGATTTGGACCAGACCTGCAGGAACATTCGACATGCGCTGCTCTCCCCCTGATGGAGGACGTGGCGCAAGGCTGCGCCAGCGTCCGCTGGATGAACCTGCGGGTGAGTGGTCGCAGGCGCCTGGTACGCCATGCCCGACAAACCCGTGGATGGCTGGCTGTGGATCAATCTCCGGGCAAGGTGCGAGCGGCCTCGCGTCTGCGATGTCGACGATGCGCACTGCTGCGGCGTGCACGGGGGCACCGCCAGCACCGCTGCCCGGTGCGCACTAGAGGGAGACCTCGATGGTCGGGGCGCTTTCGCCTTCGCGCTGCTCCAGCTGGAAGCTGAGCACGCCGCGCCCGCGCCAGGCGCTGGGCAGGGTGTAGGTCGCGAACCCCTCGCTGGACACCGCGGCGCGGGGCAGCGGCAGGCGGCGACCATCGACGCTGGCGCTGGCGCTCTGGATGCGGCTTCCCAAGGGCATCGCCACCTCGACGATCATCAGCCGCGCTTCGGGATCGCCCGGGTCCACGCGCGGCGCACTGTAGGCGCCACGCAGGCTGTCGTAGACGATCCGGGTGGGCGCCGAGGCGCTATCCATGGCTGCGGGCCCCAACAGCTGCAGGCCGACGGCGCCCAATCCAAGACCGAGCGCGAACACTGCCGCTGCGCGCCACGCCAGGCGCGGCTCGCGGATGCGCGCGATGGCGGGGGCGGACTGCAGGCGCAGGGGGTCGCCCTCGGCACAAACCACGGCTCGCAGGGCCGAATCGGCCTCCAGCTGGGCGATCAGGTGCGGCTTGTCCAGCAGATAGGACTCGAACCACGCGGCCTGGGCAGGCTCCAGGCCGCGCGCGAGGTAGCGCTCCAGCCAGGCCTGTTCGAGCCAGCTGGGCAGGGTGTCGTGGGCGGGGGCCATGTTCATCCGACGCGGTTTTCCTCAAGGTTCGCGGCAACAGGGAGAGGCGGAGTCGGGATTCGTCCCAGTCGCCCTGCGAAACGGTTCAGGCGCTCTCGAAGCGTGCGACGAAATCCAGACGCCACGGCGCGCTGCCGCCACATGGGTCCGGCGGCGACCAGGACAGGTGGATCGCTTCTTCACAGGCTCTCGGGGCGGGCCAGGCCTTCGCGCTCGGCCAGCTCGCGCAGACGCTCGCGCGCGCGGTGCAGAACCCGGCGGAAGTGCGGCTCATCGATACCCAGCGCCCGGCACAGCTCCTCGCGCTCGCGCTCTTCCAGGTAGAAGCCGCGCAGCACCTCGCGGTCGCGCGGCACCGGCAGGGCCTCGATCAGGGCCGCCACGGCCTGGCGCAGATGGCTGCGATGCAGGCCCTCGAGCGGGCCGGGCTCACTGTCGGGCAGACCCTCCATCTGCTCCACCGGCAGGGTTTCCCCACGCAACTTGCGGCGGCGGTACTCGGCGCTGCTCGCATGCGCGATGGTGGCCTGCACATAGGCCGGCAGCGCATTGGCATCCACCAGGGCGCCGGCGCGCAGGCGCCCGAGCACGGTCATCAGCACGTCCTGGACGATGTCCTCGACGACCGGGTCGCCCGGGCGGCAGGCGCGGACCACCAAGGCACGCACTCCGCGCTGGTAGCGCTCGACGAAAGCGTGCTCGGCACTGCGGTCGCCGGCAGCGATCGCCGATACCAGCGGATCGGGCGCAGCCACCGCGGCCGGGACCGGCTTCGGTTCGCTCTGGATGTCCACCGTATAGCCCCCAAAGGCCTCATCTCGGTGGCGGGGTGCTCCTCCCTGCGCCCCGCCAGATCCGGGCAGGTGCCACGGATGCCCTTGATGCTACTCGCTGAACGCGAAATTGTGAAAGCGCCTGCAGTTCAGCGCACCAGTAGCCTGAGCAGCCGATCGGCGAAAGCCCGGTAGGGCGGCTTGAACAGGCCCATGCCCGACCAGCGCGCCTGCCGGAACACCGGCTTCTCCTTGCTGAAGGTGCGAAAGCCCGCCTCGCCGTGATAGCTGCCCATGCCGCTGGGGCCGACGCCGCCGAAGGGCAGGGTGTTCTGGGCGAACTGGATGACGGTGTCGTTGATCGCCACGCTGCCGGCGATGGTGTGCTCCAGGGTCTGCTCGATGCGGCCGCGGTCATGGTCGAACAGGTACAGCGCGAGCGGGCGGTCGCGGCGCTTGACGTAGGCCAGCGCGTCCTCGAAGCGGTCGTAGGGCAGGATCGGCAGCAGCGGGCCGAAGATCTCCTCCTGCATCAGCCGCGTCTGCTCGGGCGCGTCCAGCACCACGGTGGGCACGAACAGGCGCTGGCTGTCGGCCAGCTCGGGGTCGACCTCCAGCAGGGGCTCGACGCGGGCGCCGGCGGCGCGGGCTTCCTCGCGCCAGTCGCACAGGCGCCGGTACTGGGCCTGGTTGATGATGCGGGTGTAGTCCGCGCCCAGCGCCACGTCCGGGTAGCGCGCGCGGGCCTCGGCGCGCAGGGCCTCCAGCAGGGGTTCCACCTCGCCGCGCGGCACCAGCAGGTAGTCTGGCGCGATGCAGGTCTGGCCGGCGTTGATGAACTTGCCGGAGGCGATCCGCGCCGCCGCCCGCGCCAGCGGGTAGCCCGGCGCCAGGATCACCGGCGACTTGCCGCCCAACTCAAGGGTGACCGGGGTGAGGTTGGGCGCGGCCGCTGCCATCACCTTGCGGCCGACCGCGGTGGAGCCGGTGAAGAACAGGTGGTCGAAGGGCAGGGCGGCGAAGGCCGCGGCGACCTCCGGCCCGCCCAGCGCCACCTCGACCCGGTTGCGCGGATAGATCGAACGCAGCAGGTCGAGCAGGGCCTGGCTGGTGCGCGGGGTGTGCTCGCTGGGCTTGAGGTAGACCGCATTGCCGGCGGCCAGCGCGGTGGCCAAGGGCACCAGGGCCAGGTTGACGGGGTAGTTCCAGGGCGAGATCACCCCGACCACGCCCAACGCCTGGTAGCGCACCTCGGCGCGGCCCGGCCAGAACAGCGGGCTGACCCAGCGTCGCTGCGGCCGCATCCACTTCTTCAGGTGGGCGATCAGGTGGTCGATCTCGGACAGCACGGTCATGCCGTCGGAGACCAGGGTCTCGTGGCGGCTGCGGCAGCCGAAGTCGGCGTCCATGGCGCGGCACAGCTCGGGCAGGTTGAGCTTGAGCGCGGCGCGCAGGTCGTAGAGGTCCTCGCGGCGCTCGGCGTAGCTGCGCGGGGCGCGTTCGGCCTGGGCGCGGAGCACGGCCAGGCGCTGCGGGAGTTCGTCGAGGGGGGTGCTGGGCTGGTCCATACGCGGCAGTGTAGACCGGCCCGGCTCAGGCAACGCTGAAGCATTCAGCGTTGCCGCGCGTCATGGAGGGCGCGCCCGCGGATCGGGTACGCAAGTACCTGATCCAGCGTAAGCGAGTCCGGACATGCGCCGGACTCGCGCCCACGGATCAAGGCCAGGAGGGACTTGATCCGTGTTGCCCTCGCCCCAGCGCGTGAAGTTCGGCCTTGAGCGCGGCGTCCTCCGCCGCCAGCGGCCGCGCCTTCGCAGGCCGCGCCAGCAGGGCCGCCAGCGCCGGCGGCACCGGCACGGCATGGCCGACCAGGGGCTCGACCACGCTCTCGAACTTGGCCGGGTGCGCGGTCGCCACGGCGATGAAGCGGCCATCGTCGCCGGCCGCACGCCGGTCCTCGATCACCGCGAAGGCGGCGGCCGTGTGCGGGCACAGGGTGTGGCCATAGTGCGCTTCGGCCTCGCGCATCACCGCCGACAGCCGCGCATCGTCGATCGATTGCGCGCTCACGCTGGCGCGCAGCGTATCGATCTCCGGCAGCCAGTGGCGCAGGCGCTCCAGATTGCTGGGCGCGCCCACGTCCATCGCATTCGCCAGCGTCGAAACGCTGGGGCCGGGCCGGTAGTCGCCGCTGTCGATGAAGTCCGGCAGCACGCGGTTGGCATTGGTGGCCAGCAGCACTTCGCCGATCGGCAGGCCCAGCCGCCGCGCCCACAGGCAGGCCAGCGCGTTGCCAAGGTTGCCGGTGGGGATGACGTAGCGCGCGGGCTCGCTGTACCGCGCCTGATGCGCGAGCGCCGAATGCGCGTAGTAGCTCATCTGCGGCAGCAGGCGGCCGAGGCTGATGCTGTTGGCGGACGACAGCGGAATCGCCGCGCGCAGGGCGGGATCGGAGAAGGCCGCCTTCACCATGCGCTGGCAGTCGTCGAAGCTGCCCTGCACCCGGTAGGTGTGGATGTTGTCGCCGAAGCAGCTCAGCTGGTGTGCCTGGCGCGGGCTGACCCGGCCGTCCGGGTATAGCACCGCCACGCGGAAGCCCGGCCGCCGGTGGAAAGCCGCGGCCACCGCACCGCCGGTGTCGCCCGAGGTCGCCACCAGGATCGTCAGCGGCTGCGCGCCCGACTCACGCGGCAGGCGCGCGAAGCAGGCGGCGAGAAAGCGCGCGCCCACGTCCTTGAAGGCCGCGGTGGGGCCATGGAACAGCTCCAGCACCTCGGTGCGCGGATCCTTCGTCGCTACTACCGGCGCCGGAAAGTCCAGGGCCTCGGCGCAGATCGCCGGCAGCTCGGCTTCGAGTGCGTCACCCGCGAAGAAGGGCGCGATCAGCGCGCTCGCGGTTTCGGCAAGGCTGAGCCCGGACGGCGGCAGTGCAGCCAGCGTGGGAAACGTTTCCGGCACGAACAGTCCGCCGTCCTCGGCCAGGCCCAGCGCAAGCGCGTTCGAAAGCGTCTGCGGCGCACCGCCGCCGCGGGTGGAGATGAAGCGCATGCTCAGTCCTCCAGCAGGCGCGCGCCCGGCGCGTCCAGCGGTGAGATGTAGATCTGGCTGTCGAGATCGTGGGCGGCAAAGGCCGCGCGCATGGCGGCACCGGCGCGTTCGGCGGCCTCACGGCCCAGGCACCAGGCGAACACGCTGGGGCCGGCACCGGAGATGCTGGCGCCGAGGGCATCCGCCGTGAGTGCCGCCTGCTTGACGTCGGCGAAGCCGGGGATCAACGCGGCGCGGCGCGGCTCCACCAGCGCGTCGCGCAGGCCCGCTCGGATCAGGTCGAGGTCATTGCGGTAGAGCCCGGCGAGGAAGCAGGCCAGGTGGCCGTTCTGGGTCACGAACTCGTGCAGGGCGTAAGGCGTGGCCAGCGCGGCGCGGGCGCGGCGGGTTTCCAGCACGCAGTCCGGATGCACCAGCACCGAATAGACGCCGGCCGGCGTCGGCAGCTTCAGCGGCGGCGCGTCGCCCACCGTCAGCACCAAGCCGCCCAGCAGCATCGGTGCGACGTTGTCGCCGTGGCGGCCGCCGCTGGCCACCGCCTCGCCATCCAGCGCGCAGGCATACAGGGCGTCGAGATCCAGCGGTGACTCCAGCAGCGCATTGGCGGCGACCACCGCAGCCACGGCCGAGGCCGCCGAACCGCCCATGCCCGAGCCGTAGGCGATGCCCTTGTCGATCTCGACGTCCAGGCCGAAACCCGGCTGCGCGCGTTCGAGCAGCGAAAGCAGGGCGCGTCCGGCAGTGTTGTTCTCGGGCTCGGTTGGCAGCGCGACCTCCGAGCCGCGGATGGCGCGGATGCGCACGCCGGGCTCGGCGCCGCGGCGCACCGTGACGGTATCGCCGGCCCCCTCGATGACCAGCCCCAGCAGATCGAAGCCGACCCCGACATTGCCGATGCTGGCGGGCGCGAAGGCCCGCGCGCTGCCTCGACTCACAGGCGCGTCCCCAGGCCTTGGGCCACCCGCAGCAGGTCGGCGAATACGCCGGCGGCGGTGACCTCGGGGCCGGCGCCCGGGCCCTGCACGATCAGCGGATTGCCGCTGTAGCGCGCGGTGCTGAACTGGATGATGTTGTCGGTGGGTTTGAGATGCGCAAAGGCGTGGTCGTTCGGCAGCTCGACCAGGCCAACCGTGGCGGATTCGGCATCGACATGGGCCACGAAGCGCAGCACGCAGCCGCGTGCCTGCGCCGCCTGCAGGCGCTCCAGCATCGGCGCATCCAGCTCGGCGGCGCGCGCGAGGAACGCATCGCGATCGATCTCGCTGAGCTCGGGCGGCACCAGGCCGACCAGGTCGACATCGGCCAGTTCGATCTCGTGGCCCCATTCCCGCGACAAGATCACCAGCTTGCGGGCCACATCGAGCCCGGACAGATCGTCGCGCGGATCCGGCTCGGTATAGCCCAGCTGGCGCGCCTCCAGCAGCAGCTCGGAGAAGGGCCGGCTGCCGTCGTAGGCGTTGAACAGGTAGGACAGGGTGCCGGAGAGAATGCCGTCGATGGCGCGCAGCTCGTCGCCGGTGTCGAGCAGGTCACGCAGGGTCGAGATCACCGGCAGGCCGGCGCCGACCGTGGCCTCGTAGCGCCAGTGGCCGTGCCGCGCGGCTTCGCGCACCCGGCGATACAGCTCCAGCGGCGCCGCGCCGGCCTGCTTGTTCGGCGTGATGATGTGGATGCCGGCCGCCAGCCAGCGCGGGTAGTGGGCGGCGACGGTGGCGCTGGCGCTGCAGTCGATGATCAGCGCATGCGGCAGATGCGGCGCGCGCACGTGCTGGGTGAAGTGCTCGAAGTCGAAGTGCTCGCTGCTGGCGGCGTACTGGGCGCGCCAGTCAGCAAGGTCGAGTCCGCTGTCCGAATGCAGCCAACGCTGGCTGCCGGCGATCGCGCGCACGCGCAGGTCGAGATTGTTCTGTTCGCGTAGCTTCGGCGCGACCGCGGCCAGCTGGTCGAGCAGGGTGGCGCCGACGTTGCCGGGGCCGATCACGCCGATGCTCACCGTCTGCGGCGACAGGTAGAACCCGGCGTGCACGGCGCGCAGCGCGCGCGCGGCGTCGGCATCGCGCACCGCCACCGAGATGTTGCGCTCGGTGCCGCCCTGGGCGATGGCGCGCACGTTCACTTCGGCGCGCGCCAGCTCGGAAAACAGACGCGCGGCGATGCCGGTGTGGCCGCTCATGCCGTCGCCCACCGCGGCGAGCACCGCGATGCCGCGCTCGACGTCGACCGCCTGCAGCAGGCCGGCGTCCAGCTCACGGGCGAAGGCACGACGCAGCACCTCGGCGGCGCGCGCGGCATCGGCCTCGCGGACCACGCAGCAGATCGAGTGCTCGGAGCTGGCCTGGGCGATCATCACCACCGACACCCCGGCATCGCGCAGCGCGCCGAACACGCGCTCGGCGGTGCCGGGCACGCCGATCATGCCGGTGCCCTCCACCTCCACCAGGGCCATCTCGCGGGCGATGGTCAGACCCTTGACCGGGCCGGCGCCGTCCTCGTGCTCGGGGCCGATGCGCGTGCCCGGGCAGTCGGGATTGAAGGTGTTGCGCACCCACACCGGAATGCCGGCTTCGAGCACCGGCCCCATGGTGCGCGGGTGCACCACCTTGGCGCCGAAGTAGGCCAGTTCGAAGGCTTCGTCGTAGCTCATGCGCGGCAGCAGGATGGCCTCGGGCACCAGCCGCGGATCGGCGCTGAGCACGCCGTCGACATCGGTCCAGATGTGCAGCTCGGCGGCGCCGAACAGCCGCGCGAAGATCGCGCCGGAGTAGTCGCTTCCGTTGCGGCCCAGGGTGGTGATCCGACCTTCCGTATCGCGGGCGACGAAGCCGGTGACGATCACCCTCGGCGCGCTATGGCCGACGCGCCAGGCGGCCAGGCGCCTGCCGGATTCGGCCCAGTCGACCACCGCGCCCAGCGCCGAGGGGCTGACCACCAGCACTGCGCGGGCATCGAGCCAGTCGACCGCCTCGCCCTCGGCGCGCAGTCGCGCGGCCAGCAGCTGGGCCGACCACACCTCGCCGAGGCCCTGCACGTACTCCAGCAGGTCGGCGGCGGGATGGCCAAGCAGGGCGACGGCGCGCAGCAGGGCATGCAGGTCCTCCCAGTCGCGTTCGAGCGGAGCGAGTGCGGCATCCGCGGTATCGCCGAGCAGCGCACGCGCGGCTTCGCGATGACGCGCCGCCAGCGCGTCGAGTTCGGCCTGGGCCTGGGCCGGGTCGCGGCTGGCTGCGTGCACCAGACCGATCAGCGCATCGGTAACGCCACCCATCGCGGAGACCACGGTGACCTGGCGGGTATCGCCACGCGCCCGCAACAGTCCGGCGACGTGGCCGATGCGATCCGCGGTCTTGAGGCTGGAGCCCCCGAACTTGTGCGCTGTACAGGTCTGCTGCTGGTCTGCCGACACGACGCTCCGCCCCGTGAAATCCCGATGACGCCCGAGCATAGCAGCGGGTTCACTGCCTGCTGCACCGCGTCAGCGCTTGGGAAGAAAGGGCTTGAGCGAAATCGTCGCTGCCGATGCGCGAGTCCGGCTCAAGGCCGGACTCGCGCGACGCGGATACGTCGGGGCAGGGTTGTTGGCCCTTGGCTAGACCTCGCGGCGCAAACCCATCCAACCGGCGGCCAGCAGGCCCAGCACCAGCAGCAGCAGCGCCCAGGGCGCATCCACCGGCACCACCACCGCAGGCCGCACCACCGTGCCCTGCACGGCGATGTCGATGCTGAAGCCGTTGGCGTCGGTGACCGTGAGCTGGAAGCTGTAGGACCCGGTTTGCGTCGGCGTGCCGCTCAACACCCCGCCGGCGCTCAGTGTGAGCCCGGCCGGCAGGCTGCCGCCGCTGACCGCGAAGCTGTAGGGCGCGGCACCGCCGCTGGCCTGCAGCTGCTGGCTGAAGGGTCGATTGACGACGAGGAGGTTCGGCGCTGCCGTGAGCAGCTGCAGGCTCGGCGCCACGACCTGCAGGGTATAGCTGCCGCTGACCGTGCCCGGCGTGCCGGCGGTGCTGTCGGTGGCCTGCACGCTGAAGTTGAAGTTGCCGGCCGCGGTCGGCACGCCGCCCAGCTGGCCATCGGTGGCGAGGGTGAGACCCGGCGGCAGCGCACCGGAGGCGATCGCGTAGCTGTACGGCGCGATGCCGCCACTGGCGCTGAAGCTGGCGGCATAGGCCTGGCTGCCCGTGGCCGGCGGCAGGCTGGACGGGGCCAGGGCCAGCGTGGGCGCACCCACCACCAGGGTGTAGGCACGGCTGCCGGTTTCGCCGTTCGCATCGGTGGCGGTCACGCTGAAATCGAAGCTGCCGGCCGCGCTGGGGCTGCCGCTGAGCAGGCCAGCGGTGGACAGGCTCAAGCCCGCCGGCAGGCTGCCCGCGGAGATGCTGAATCCATAGGGCCCGATGCCTCCACTGGCGCTGAGGGTCTGGCTGTAGGGCGCGGCGGCGCTGCCTGCGGGCAGGCTGGCCGGCAGCAGCTCGATGGTGGGCGCCGCGATCTGCAGCGTGTAGCTGCGCGCCACGTTGAAGGGTGCACCGGTGCCGGTGGCGCCGCCGTCGGTGGCGACCACGCTGAAGGCGAAGCTGCCGGATGCGGTGGGGGTTCCGGAGATCGTGTCCCCACTCAAGGCCAGGCCGGGCGGCAGGCTGCCGCCGTCCAGTGCGTAGGTGTAGGGCCCGACACCGCCGGAGGCCGTGAACTGCTGCGAGAACGTCTGGTTGTAGCTGCCCGCCAGGGCCGGCCCGGCCGGAGCCAGCGCGAGCACGGGGCCTGCCACCTGCAGGCTGACCGTGGCACTGCCCGTGAACGGCCCGCTGCCGCCGCTGCTGTCGACGCCGCTGACGAGCAGGCTGAAGCTGCCGGCCGCCGTGGGGCTTCCGGACACGGTGACCGAATCCGCGGTAGTGGCCGTGATCGACAGGCCGGCCGGCAGTCCCTGCACCTGGTAGCCGCTGTAGGGCGCAGTGCCGCCGCTGAAACTGAAGGTCTGGCTGAAGGCGGCGCCCACGGTCGCCGACAGCGGCCCGCCCGGGGCGATGACGATGCTCGGCTCGCCAACCGCCAGGGCCACCGTCGCGCTGGCCGTGAAGGGCCCGGTGCCGGTGCTGCTGTCGATACCGCTGATGCCCAGGCTGAAGTTGCCAGCCGCGGCAGGGGTGCCGGAGACGGTGACCGAGTCCGCCGTGCTCGCGGTGATCGACAGGCCGGCCGGCAGGCCACTCACCTGGTAGCCGCTGTAGGGCGCGGTGCCGCCGCTGAAGCTGAAGGTCTGGCTGAAGGGCGCAGCGACGGTGGCCGAAAGCGGGCCAGCCGGAGCAATGACCAGGGTCGGCGCGGCCACCGTGATGGTGGCGGTGGCGGGCGCCGACGTGCCGCCGCTGTTGCTGGCGGTATAGGTGAAGCTGTCGCTGCCGGCGAAACCTGCGTTCGGCTGGTAGCTGATGCCCAGGCCCGAGACCACGGCGCTGCCGTTGGCCGGCGGGGTGGCGACGGCGACTGCGGTCGCGGAACCGCCGCCCAGGACCAGCGGTACGGCGGTGGCGGGCGCGTTGAAGCCGAGGCCCAGGCTGGTCGGACCGGCCGTCGGCGGCAGGTCGACGACCGTGATGCTGAAGGCCCGGCTGGCCGTGTAGGGGCCGGTACCGGTGCTGCTGTCGGTGGCGGTCACGGAGAAGTTGAACGTGCCGAGCGCACCCGGCGTGCCCGTGATGGCTCCGCTGGCGCTGGCCAGGCTGAGGCCGGGCGGCAGCGCACCGGCCGTAACGGCATAGGCATACGGGGCCGTGCCGCCGCTGGCGGGGCCGACGTTCTGGGCATAGGCCTGGCCGATCAGGCCGTTGGGCAAGCTGGCGGCAGGCAGATCCAGGCTCGGCGGATCGACCACCAGGGTGTAGCTGCGGCTGCCGCTGAAGGGCCCCGGGGCTGCGCTGGCGTCGGTGGCGGTGACGGTGAAGTCGAAGCTGCCGCCGGCGCTGGGCGTGCCCGACAGGGCGCCATCGGTGCCGAGGGCGAGGCCAGCCGGCAAGCTGCCGGCGGTCACCGAGAAGGTGTAGGGCGCCACGCCACCGCTGGCGCCGAGGCTCTGCGCATAGGCCAGGCCCACCGTCGCCGCCGGCAGGGTTGGCGGCTCCACCGTGATCGGCGGCTGCGCGGCCACCGACAGCACGAAGCTCTCCAGCTCGAAGTAGGCACCCGGGCCGGTGCTGCTGTCGGTGACCCGCAAGGTCAAGGGAAAGTCGCCCACGGCCGCGGCGGTGGTGCCGCTGAGCAAGCCGGTGGACGAGAGCGTGATGCCGGCCGGCAAGGCGCCGGCTTCGATCTGGAAGGCATGCGGCGCGACACCTCCGCTGACTGCGATCTGCTGCGAGAAGGGTTGACCCTGCACCGCGGTCGCCGTGGCCGGGCTGATCGAAAGGCTGGGGTTGCCGACCGTGCCGCTGAAACCACGCACCACCGAATCGCTGCCGGCGTCCTGCACCCGCACGCTGAAGGCGTAGCCGCCGCGCTGGGTCGGGGTGCCCGCGATCAGCCCGGCGGCGCTGAGGCTGAGCCCGACCGGCAGGCTGCCGCCGTCCAGGCTGTAGCTGTAGGGCTCGACCCCGCCGCTGGCGCTCAAGGCCTGCGAGAAGGCGGTGCCGGCGACCATGCCCGGGAGGATGCCGGGGGTGACCACGATCGGCGAAGCCGCAGGCGTGATCGTGATCGAGACCCGCAAGATGTCGCCTTCCTCGTCCTCCAGTTCGAACACATCGCTGGTGGCCGCATTGCCGCTGTGGCTGTAGGTGACGAAGGCCTGGTAGGGCGGGAAGCGCTCGCCGAGGATCGCGCTGCCATGCTGGGGCAGGGCCGGGCCGGTGACCGGGCCCAGGCCGAAGGGCGGAAACACCGTGTTGCTGTGGCAGGGATTGAGGTCGATCTCGACGCTGCCGCCGCTGGCCACTGTTGCCGAGCGCGGGGTGCAGAAGGTCGAAGTGTGCTGGGCCAGCGCGGGTGCGGCGCAGAGCAGCTGCAGCATGACCAGCAATGCGACGTTGGCCGCATGCCGACGCAAGAAGAGGATCGAAGACTTCATGGATGCCACTCCCCCACAGGATGGCGCGCCGCGGATGGCGCGATGGCCCGCCTGCAAAGGGCGGTGCTGTTCGCCATTGGAACAGGAGATGGCCGGCAGCGGAAGTCCCGAGCAGTCCGGCGCCTCTTGCCGCTTCGGTCGGCACGGTCCAGAGTAGCGTCCTGCCCGGGGAGGCACAGGGAGAGCTGCAAACGTGAGCGAATCATTTCTCGGCCAGGTCATGATGACCGGCTTCGGCTTCGCGCCGCGCAACTTCGCCAGCTGCAACGGCCAGATCCTGCCGATCAACCAGAACCAGGCGCTTTTCGCCCTGCTCGGCACCCAGTTTGGGGGCAACGGCTCCACCACCTTCGCCCTGCCCGACCTGCGCGGACGCACGCCGGTAGGTGCCGGCGGCAACGGCAGCCCGGGCTGGCAGCCCGCTCCGTGGATCGGCGAGTCCGGCGGCCTGGAGGCGGTGAGCCTGGGCAGCACCCAGATTCCGCCCCACACCCACGTCGTCGGCGCTGTATCCGCCCCGGGCAACAGCCGGCTGCCAAGCAGCCGCCGGCTGGCCACCAATACGGCCGCCAGCGGCCCGATTCCGGCGCTCTACGGCCCCGCCAATGGCCCGCGCGTAGCCCTGGCGCCACAGTCGGTGTCCGGTGGTGGCAGCGGTCAGGCCCATCCCAACCTGCAGCCCTACGCGGTGCTCGGTTTCTGCATCTGCCTGCAGGGCATCTTTCCATCGCGGAACTGAGCCGGAGACTTCATGAGCGATCCCTACATCGGCGAGATCAGGATGGTCGGCTTCAACTTCGCGCCGGTCGGCTGGCTGGCCTGCGACGGAAGCCTCGTGCCGATCGCGCAGTACACCGTGCTGTTCTCCCTGATCGGCACCACCTACGGCGGCGACGGCCAGGCCACCTTCGCCCTGCCCGACCTTCGCGGGCGGATTCCGCTGCACCAGGGTACCGGGCCCGGGCTCAGCCCCCGCGCGCTAGGCGAGATGGGCGGTAGCGAGATCGTCAGCCTGGTCCCAGCCCAGTTGCCCGCGCACGGTCACGCGCTGCAGGCGACCACCGCGGCGGCGGATTCCACCAGCCCTGGCCCAGCTCGGCTGCCGGCGGCGGTGAGTGGCGATACCTTCTACGTGGACGATCTCGACGGGGCCAGCCCTTTGGGCATGGCGGACCCTTCCACCTCTCCGGCCGGTGGCAGCCAGCCGCACGACAACCTCATGCCCACCCAGACGGTGCAGTTCTGCATCGCCTACGAGGGCGTCTTTCCTTCGCAGTCCTGAATCCTGCGCCGAAGCTTCCAGAGAGCGAGCCCATGAGCGACCCATTTCTCGGCGAGATCCAGATCTTCGGATTCAACTTCAATCCGCGTGGCTGGGCCTTCTGCGACGGCAGCCTGCTGAGCATCCAGCAGAACACCGCCCTGTTCGCACTGCTGGGCACCACCTACGGAGGCAACGGCCAGACCGTGTTCGGCCTGCCCAACCTGTCGGCGCGTGCCGCCTGCCATCGGGGTTCCGGGCCCGGACTCACGCCACGCTTCCAGGGGGAAAGCTTCGGCACCGGCAACGTCACCCTGCAGACCAATCAGATGCCGGCCCACGCCCATGCCGTGGTGGCCTACTCCCAGCCCGATGCGACGCGGCGCGGCCACGCGCCGGTAGCGGGCGGCGCGCTCTCGCTGCTGGGCACGACGACGGCGGCGCGCCCCTTCTCAAATGCCGCCGCCGACACCACGCTCGCGCCCGACATGTTGGGGCCCGCCGGTGGCGGAATGCCGCACGAGAATCGCCAGCCGTATCTGGCCATGAACTTCTGCATCGCCCTGCAGGGGATCTTCCCTTCGCGTCCGTGAGCGGGGTCGGGTCTCTGCCGGGCTTCCCGCAGGCGCCGCCAGATGCGCTCTCGATCGATGCCGGGCCCGGGCTGGACTGCCGCCCGGCCCATGAGGACGACCTGGCAGGCCTGCTCGCGCTCTACGCCAGCACTCGCGAGACAGAGTTCGCCGCACTGGGCTTGCCTGCGGCAACGCTGCAGGACCTGCTGCTCCAGCAGTTCCGCGCCCAACACCTGCACTACGTGGATGCCTACCGCGGGGCGCATTTCATGGTCATCGCGTCGCGATGCGAAGTGGTCGGTCGCCTGTACCTGCACACCGCAGCGGCGCAGCCCGGCGCCGACCACAGACTGGTCGAGATCAGCCTGCTGCCGAGGGTCCAGGGGCAGGGGCTGGGCTCGCGCCTGGTCCGCGCCTGCCAGCAGGGAGCCGCGGGCGCAGGGCGCGGGCTGGGGCTGTCCGTGCTGCAATCGAATCCGGGTGCACGCAGGCTGTACCAGCGGCTGGGCTTCGTGGATCAGGGCAGCGAGGGCCCCTACCTTTCGATGCGCTGGCCGCCTGGCTCCCTCAGAGCGTGTGAAAAACCCAGACGCCGTCGCGAGGGCGTCGCTGGGCGCTCGTGGCAAGGCGCGCTGCGCGAATACAAGGGAGTTTGGTGAACCAAATGACCGCAGGATTCGCGTAGCGCG
>JARWLF010000308.1:0-19060 GCA_029853055.1 Scenedesmus sp. KT-U
TACTACATGCCATCACCCGTAAGTGTTCTCTACCGTCACCTGCACGAGCAGGATCAAGATCACAAGCTTGCCGACTTCAAATCTGCTGCTGCTGCTGCTGCCATCACAGCATATGTTCTCATCCTTATACAGACCACATCACCTGCTGAAACGAATGCATCATGTCTTTCCCTGTGTCTCTGCAGGCTGATACGAATGTGATTGCATTCAGGAAGTGGATAGAACAGTACGGTGGCGGAGGCCCATTTGGTGATGTTGGGAAACCTGATTACAAGATGAAACTGCAACCGAGACAACAACAGGCACAGCTGCTAGACAGGTCAGTGATGACATCGCATCGTTGTCTTATGAACACACAGAATGAAATAATTACAGTATCAGATGGTGTGTCATATGATGCACGGTTTGTGCACGGTTGCTTCGTGTATATTGCAGTATCAGCAATTCGGTGAGGCTGCAACCGTCAGCAGACAGCATGCCATCTACACTACAAATGTGACATATGATGCTGTATGATGCATTGCTATGTTTGTATTCCAGGTACACTCAGCACACCGCACACTGTGCTCAATGTCAACGAGGTCTGAAACAGATTCAAACGGCTCGGAAAGTGTTACTAACAGCATCCCGGGTGACTGGGATGATTGGGGTGTTGTGCGCTGCTGCTGCGCTCTCAGCAGCGGCGATTGCAGCAGCAGCAGCACCAGCTGATCTCAATGTTACAGCTGGAGGCGGTGGTGCTGCTGCTGCTGCGCTAATGACGGTGTTGGGAAGAGTGTTACAATTCTTCTTGCTGCCAGCATCAGATTCAGCTAGTAGCACAGCAGCAGCAGCAGCAGCAGTGCGGGTGTTAAGTCATAATTGGTGGTGGCTCCCTGTAGCTGCTGTATGTTTGTTTGTGTACAACAAGCTGGGGTCTGTTGAGATGGCCTTCTACACGGGGATATATCCGCCTCCCAGAAACACAGATAGAAAATAAATTGATTCGATGTGCCAAAGCTCAGAAATCTGCCATCAAATGGCAGCTGTCAGTTTACACCTTGAGCATATACCTGAGGGGCAGCCAGATTGGTACTGTTGTCGGTATGTTTTGCTATATCAGCATCATGTAACGCTCCGCCAACCACAGTTTCAGTTGAATGTTGACCAAGTGTAGTCTCTGCCATGAATCAAGCATGCAATTCGGCCAGATTTTGCTACGATGGGCCAGATGCGTACCTCTGATATACGGAACATGGTGTATGCCAGGGTCTCGAGTACACTTGCATGTGGCATATCAATGTCAATCATGGAGCAAGATGATGATGATAATGATCATCATTATCATCTAATTCCCGTGTAACAGTCTCATCATGGTGAGTGGTCTCTTAGCTGAGTCAGTATTGATAGTCAAGACTCTTGACCCTTGGTCTCAATCAACTGAGTATGACTCATGAGACACTGATCAGCGACCGACAACACACGCTGTCAGAGCTAGAACAACACTGTCTGGACAACACTCCACCATTGATCTGTGGCTGAGCCACAGAAGAAGAAGAGCGAACCGGCTCTTGCTTTCGGCCCTTGGACGATTGTCCCCTGTGGGCCCCGGGGCATGCAGATGGACACAATAAGTCTTTCTGAGAGAGCGTGGCGCACTCTGACAACATCGTTCAGCAAAGGCACAGGCATCATGCCTGCTTTGGAAGCAACAAAATGCAACCTTCAAGGATTCCATGAATGATTGCTGCACCCACATGCACTAGTCATAGCAGGGTTCCTACCAAAAATTTACTCCCGTGTAACAAACTCATCATCATCACTGATGATCACCTACCAACCAACGACACCTGTGACACCCCTGTGTACTAAGACAAGCCAAGCCTGATGATCAGTACAACTTCAAGTTGTGCTGCCTTCGTAAGTCATGTCTACAACCTTTTCGACAACTTCAACGCAGTATATAACCAAGCGAAGGATGGTCACTAGGTAAGTCATCAAAACCACTCCCTAGGCAACGCTGACCGCTATGACACTAGACCCTCTGCTGTTGCCATTCCTAACCTGGTCCCCTAAACTGCTTGGGTGAGCGGCGAATCGTGATACTATGTACAGAGTATTGCAGGGTAGCAAGGTACTGCCGAGACTCTTACACATAACATGCACTGCTAAGCTCTCCTCTGGATCATAAGGCAAAGCTGCTCTTACAAGTAGTATCAATACTTATAACGCAGGGAATATAACGCAAGGCAATCAGTAGTAGCAGAAGATGAACATCACATGGGCTTGCTTACGTAAGCAAGCTTGCTGTATACGGCATATGGCGGTTCTCAGTTATGTTTGCCGAATTGTTCAAAGCTCGAAAGGTCAAAGGCTCGCAAACAATTTAGTACGTTACGAAAAAGGTATTTCAAGCGCACAGAGGCGCGTCTGCTGTCATGAGGTTAGGTCGACTCGGACCTACTCTGGCGCACCCTCTACGAGGCCAGAAATTTGTTTATAAACAACCAAACAAGCGTTTGCGAGACTTTGGACATTTGAGCCTGGGGGCTGAAAAGTGAAACTCAATTTGGCAAACATAACTGATAACCGCTATAAGCCTTACGCCAACTGGTACTGGGTCCCAGCTCTACAACCGTTGCGAGATACCATGCATATATAACCGCAAAACATTTCTAGCTGTACACTAGCAGTCTACTTGAACACTCAGCAAACCATTAGACGTGCAAGGCTCTCTTCATCATCAGAAAACGCAGGCGGAGCGTACGGAGCCTCCGGAAGTCACGGAGTGCTGGGTCTGAGGGGACTTGACTCGGCAGCAATAAGGGTGCGTGCAGTCAGGCGGAGTTTCAAAGAACTATTCTCGGAATGCAAAGACGCTCCTTGAAGTCCTTCCCGCCTCAGCACAAGCGTCTGTATGCATATGCATATGCCGGACGTCCGTCTCACACTCCGCGTGCGCGTTGTACGCAGGTAATACTGGGTGATCGATTGGGACGAAGTTTGGCTTCATCATGTTATCTCAAGTCACAGCGTGTCAGTACCACCAGTAGCGGCCCTAGTTGCATGCTGCATCCACAGCATTGTTGACATATATGTCGTATACGATACGTATCTAGTATGTGCTTGAATGTTTCTTATACACTCCGCAATGGCCCTCCACACGGATTGAAGCTCATCCCGTAGCACACAAGCCTCGGTTGGTACTATGTGCTCCCTAGCACTGAGTTTGAGATCGTACTCAGCCAACAACTGCCAGAACGTACCAATCGCTGTCGGCTAGCTGCCTATGTTGCTGCTGAGCAGACCCTAACTTGACGTTGAAAGGCCCTTGAGTCATACTATAGTGCAGCTACTGGATCATCAGTAGCTACTGCATCATCAGTCATTCGAACTAGACTCAGTCAAGTCGAACATCCCAGTTTCATCACACATTCTTGCACGTAACGCCTGAACCTTGGTACACTCAAAGACAACGTGTTCGTATACTCAATGGCAATTTCACAATTCAGCCTGAGCAGCACGTGCTTCCACCGCAAAGTCATCAGCACCACTAAACTCGCTTGCACAAAAATGAACACGATAGACTGACACGCAGCAAAAGTTTGCTACAAGAGGATGGCAACATGCTTTACAGTAGTTCTACCAGATTGTAGTCATCAGCTCTAGCAACTGTTCACGAGCTATTAAAGAGGCACCTGGCAGTTTGCACAGTTCTCTTCGGATAGATCTATAGCAACCACAAGCATCTTGTCTCAGCAACCGCAGCACTGCCTCAGAGTCAAGGCTTGCTGCTGCTGGGAAGTGACACAGCACATGGAGCATGTTGCCATCATGCCCTGCAATAGCAGCCTGCATCTCTGCTGCCAACACTGCTGCAGGAACACTACGTGCAGGTGTCAGGTTGCACAACCAGTCAAGTAATCGTTCACACTTTGGGCTCACAAGCTGGTATGCCACCCGTTTATGCCTGCACAGGCCTCTCACAAGCTTTATGATTCCTTCCGAGCTCATACCTCTTACTGCCTTCAATGCACCCAATGGTTCATGCAGATGCTGCTGCAGACCAAACACCACATGTTGCGAGCGAAGCATGATGACATCTTCGAGCAAAGTCTGCACTACTTCTTCCGGAATGTCTTGTGCAGTTTTCATTGCACATAGGTCCTCCAGGCTTCTGACCTGCTCACTGGCTATGGCGGTTGCAATCAGTTCTGTAACCAATGCAGCGCTGGCTTGCTCTGCAACTGGCAGTCTGGACAGTTCCCTGATGGAGGACTGTGTATCAAGTGCCTGTTTCATGGCACTGGCCCACCATGCTGGTGTAACCACAGGCTGTTTGAGGCCTGGTAAGCTACAGAGGTAATCCACACAGAGGCTGCCCACAACTCTCTCTGGGTCGCTGCTGCTCCTCTTCATTGCTGTGTCCAATAGGCTGATGCAGTCATCAGCATGTATGTGTGCTGCAGCAGGTGCATTACATAAAGAGCTCACACTAATAACCTGATCGTGTGCAACAGCGTGTTGTAGCAGATCTAGACAATCTGCAGCTGATATATGTGCTGCTACCGGCAGGGTGCACAAGGCCCTCACGGCAAGATCCTGCTCATTGGCTACTGCTGTCCGCAATATAGGTACAAAACCACGGACAGCAGTAGCTGTTGTTGCTGTTGACAGGCTGCACAATGCAACAATGGATGCGCTGCAGCCCTTGTTAGCGGCTGCCTGCAACAATGGCAACAAGCAATCAGGACTGCTTGAAGCAGCTGCTGCTCCGGGCAACAGAGCCAACCAATGCATCATGCTTTGGCCTGTAGCTGATGAGGGATTATGTAATCGCTTGTCAGCTCCTGCCCTGAGGAATGGTCCGTTCAGCCTTTTAGGTTCCTGCTTTGCTGTTCTAGAAGCTGCCTGCATCAGCTGCCACACGGCCGCTGGAGTCAACTGTTGTACTGTCGGCTGCCTCAGAGCAAACTGCATCACTTCATGATGGCCTCGCTCGACTGCTGTCAACATCAACTGGACAACCAGGTCTGGCTCTGTGATTTGCGGCAGAAACGCAGTAGCTGCCTGCTCTGCGCATGTGCTGTTGCCACACTTAAGAGCAAGCTGCAGGACATCCACGACATCTTGGGCTGCAGGAGGCTCCCAGTCAGCCTGCAGCAAGAACAATGACACAATCAGTGGTTAGCTGCTGATCATATTATAACCTGAGAGCCTCATTGTCAGGTTTCTGCCATCTGTTGCGTCCTTAGATTCACAAATATACAGACGCGCAGCAGTACAGTAGCACATACAATAGTACATAACACCACATGAAGCAGCAGTTAGTGGTACCAAGCTCACCAGCTGTTGCTGCGACATGTTGTTCAGGCAGATAGCAACAGCAATATCTGGTATGTCTGTTGCCACTCCCAGCTTTTGTTGAGCCTGCACCCAAACCTCTACACCAGCCACTCTGCTGCGTGCTGCAGCAAGCAGCTGTTGATAGCTGATGCGCAAGCCTACTAGGACGGTGTGACCGTCATCGTCAGTGAGAGGCTGTACAAGGTAATCTGCAATACAGCCAGGGATGTGCGGAACCGTGAACAGCTGACTAAGGTCAACACCCAGCCCTGGAGTGTCTGCTAAAGCTGCCAAGCGCCCATCCAGAATTGTAACCTGCTGCAGCCATGATACTACTTGACGCAGCTGCTGCAGCAGCTTGTCAGCTGCAAGGAGTTTGGTTGTCGGCCCCTTCCCTTCTAGCGTGGCGTTCAGCTCAGGTGCCAGCCCCTTGTTTTTCAGCGTAGCCTTCAGCTCAGGAATGCATGATTCCAAGGCTAGAAATAGCTGCTGAGCTTGTGTGCTGTCGTATACAGCCATGATGGCGTCTTGGCATTCCTTGTTCTTGCAAGACATGGATACTACAGCAAGTTCTTTGAGGCTCAACCAGCGGGCGAGCCTCGGAACTGCCTGTAACACTGCCAACAGCGTAGGTGACATTCTCTGATGACTGGCGCAGCTCAGCAGCAGTGTGCAGGCACCTCAACTTGGAGCACAGGTATGTTTGAGGAAGTCAGCTGCCCTACCTCGTTGCACCGTGGCACAAGCGTAAGAGCATCTTAGAACAGTTACAGCACAATCATCAAGGAGAAGGACCTCGTTGTGACTTGTGGCCTCGGAAGTGACCACCCGGCGCGCCAAACGACAGATCGCTCGTCACTTGGTCCATGGTGTAGGTATCACTGGATGCGCCGGAATGCACGCCAGACAGGTACAATTGGGTAGCAGCCAAGATGGCTTGACTTGTGAATACTGGTACTGCTTTGCCGCACAGCATCACGACGTGTCTGTGCAGTTGGTGACAGACCCCCTCGCCTCCCCCAGAGATGCATGTTGTAGTCTGCCAACACAAGTGAACAAGGAGAAATGTCGGTAACATTTGTGCGCAGTGCGAGGCGTGATCTGCGTCTCGCCAGCTCCTGTTTAACAGCCAGTTGCCATCAGGCTGCACAGCACTGTGTAGAGAGTATACCTATGCCGCACAACAGAACTGTGCCAGCAATGCTGAAACGCCCACTGCAGCGATCAGTGAGAGCTCCGGGACAAACATGATAGTGGTGGGATTGTTACACGGGAGGCAGTCTTCTGACTGAAGCAGTAGTGTCAGACTAGGTCAAATGTTGCTCTGGTGCCGACTGACCAGTACTGAATCACTCTCAGCAACATACAGAGCCAGGGACAGTCTCTTGGATTGCACGTAATCTTTCAAGCACCTGGCCGACTTCCACCATATGGTCAAGGGTGCGCGAAACAGTGCTGCAGCCGTGCTGGGCATGTAGAGACCGTGAGGTTTATGTCTCAATGCCCAACTGAGAATACTCTGCTGCGGTGGCACTGTTCAAGTGAGATTCAGTAGTTTTCTCACAACCGCCCAAGTTGCCTCCCAGCCACTACTTGTCTGCTGCATCATGCTGTCAACAAACACTGCACCTACAAGGCTTTCTATCACGTCAGCAAGGGCTTTAGGGGGCTTGGGATGATCGCTGGTGCTGACTGCTGCTGCTGCTGCTGCTGCGTTATCAACCTGCATTAGTCTGTCAGCATCACTGCTGCTGCTGCCATTGCTGCTGCCGGTAGGATTCTGTGCTATGTCAGCATCATCCCACACTTGTTGCCATATAGCAAGATCGCTTCCCGTCCATCGACTTGCAAGCACTGCTGCTGCTGCTGCCAGCCCTGAAACATCACCAGCTATACCCTGCCGCTGCTGCTGCTGTGGACCCTCACCAGCTACTGCTGCTACAAACTTTCTAATCTTGTTATGCAGAGGTTTGCTTCGTGCAATGATGTATTGCTGTAATCCTGCTGCTGCTGCTGCTCGTCCAAGGTTGGTGTTGTTGACCAGTGCTGCTCTGGCCTGAGTCAATACTGCTGGAGCATATACCTGTGCAACACTGCAATGGCAGCAGCAGCAGCAGCAGCAGTAAGTATTCATTCATGATCAATCGCAATCAGTAGACTCCTTGCAGCTTGTTTGCAGCGAAGAAAGTGTTGGATACAGTGTGCTTGATTAAGCAAATGCAGCGACAGGATATCCGGCTTTGGACCCACCTCGACTGCTGCTGCTGCTGCTGTTGCCGCATTGCTGCTGCCAGATTAGTCATCATCCAGCCTGACACCAAGAGGTCCAACACAGCGTCACCCAGAAACTCCAACCGCTGATAACTGTTATAACATAAAACTGACACGTGTGTCATAGCCTGATGTAACAGATCTGGGTGATGGAAGGTGTAGTGCAGAATCTGTTGTAGTGACTGCTGCTGCTGCTGCTGCTGCTGCTGTTGGCGAGGCATGCTGGTTGCTTGCAAGGGAGGTTGGCAAGCAATAGCAGCTGCACCTGTAGCCGGCATGTGGTTGCAAGTACAGCGGAGGCAGCAGCAGCAGCGGCACCCATGAAGATGGTACAATAGACAACAGATACAAAAAAGCACTGAAGTTCAGCGGCAGCAGCAGCAGCAGCAGTCAAACCATAGATTATATCACACCACTGCGGCTGACAAAGTTGTTACCTTGCGGCATTACTCCTGCTGTTTCACAAAATGCAGCAGCAGCCCTGAGACCAGCCATTGACACCGGCACCGCTGCTGCTGCTGCCGCACCACTGCTGCCAGCAGCAGCAGGAGCACCGCCAACATCTCCCGCTGCTGCTGCTGCTGTCAGATATACTGCACCAATAAGTGCTTCTACACCATCTGCCAATCTCTTCCCTTTCTCTTCACGATGTAATGCACGATCATATAAACCTATCGGCCCTCTGGTACAATCGCTGCTGCCAGCAGCAGCAGCAGCAGCAGCAGCAGCAGCTGATCCAGGGTACCATCCTGTAGGCGTGAACACGTTACCTCCTCTGTCACTTCCTGTCTGTTGGTATGACAGCAGATGCAGGTGTTGCTGTAGTAGCAGCGGCTGCTGCTGTGCTGCTGCTGCTAGTTGGACATTACGCACCATACGGGCTTTCTTGACTGACAGCTCGCCTTCATTGCAGGTTGCTTGCTCAGACTGGTGTGAGACGAACAGCAGCAGCAGCAGCAGCAGCAGGGCAAGTGGTTCATCCAATACACAACAAAGGGCACCAACTCAATGCAGCCGTGAACACGCCAGATAGAACCCGGGCACAAATAGATACTGGCATGATATACAACACCCACATCTGCTTCATAAAACAGATTGTAATGCACGATGCACAGTGCGACTTTCTTGTTGCTGCACCATTGCCGACCATTTGGATCTGCTGCTAGCCGGCCCATGTTATAACTGTTATTAACCCACCTGTAACAGATAGTTTGTGACGAGGAACTTGAGCACCACATCTCCCAGATACTCTAGCCCCTCCTGATCAAACACCTCACCAGCAATGCTGCCAGTCAATGCAACAAGAAGCAATGCATGACCTGGAACAGGGAACCTTGGACTGCTGCTGCTGCTGGCAGCAGTGCATTGTGCCTGCTGCTGTAAATGCTGATGCATTCTGCGCACGCGCAGCAGTGCATTGATGCGGTACATGAACGCTGGCAGCAGCAGCAGATCGCTCCAAGCAGCAGCGGCGAGCGGCAAGATCCAACAGAGCTCTAACGGCAGATACTCCTGCCTTTGCTGCTGCTGCTGCTGCTGATCTGCATCACCACCCTGCTGCTGCTGCTGCAGATCAGTGACGCCAAACAGCCTGACAGCAGCAGCAGCAGCTTCAGGGGATGTCAGATCTGCTGGTGCTGCTTCAAGTCCCTTTGTAACACGTTTCTGTAACACTGGCGGTTTTAACGCGTTACTAACAAGTCCTAAACCCTTCCTCCAACCCTGGCCACCACCAGCCACTGACATCATGGGCAGATCAGGGTTCAAATTTGTAACATTATAACGCTTCCTGTAGTACTCAGCATGACAGCTGGCCGTCATAATACTGCTGCTGGCATCTGCAGCATTCGTCTGCAGCACTGCTGCTGCTGCTGCTGTGTCAGACATGCCCGTCCATTCGAATTCTGCTGGGGTTTTGGCCGTCACTTGTGGTGTGAGCTCCACAGAGCGGTACATCATGCTGCTGTGACCTGCTATGATGACTCTGTCGTGTAGCTGTGCATTCAATGCGTGTACATGATCTGCTGTAAGCTGATTAGGCATTGCTGCTGCTGCTGCTGCTGCTGCTGGTTGTTGTGTGTGACAGACCTCTGCTGCTATTTGAATGAAGCTTTTCAAACCTTCAGACATCTGCTCAATGCCCTGCCAGTCTATCACGTGCCCACACTGCTGCTGCTGCCGCCGCCCTTGCTGCTGCTGCTGCAGCGGTACAAACATGTAACATATCTGTGCACCAATTAGCAGCTGTGCTGCTGCTGCCACCTTTTCCACATCAGCAGCAGCAGCTGATGTTGGTGGCTGCCAATTTGCAGTGAGCTGCCTAAAGACATTTGGCTCAAAAGGTCTCATATGCTGCTGCTGCTGCTGCCGCTGCTGCCGCTGCTGCTGGCTGGCGGTCTTGAGACCCAGCAGACGCTGCAAAGAGTGAGAAGAACAGTCAACACATATCAAACCATGTTCTGCTGTGTTGTTGAGGTTAACACACATCAGCATACAAGCAGCTGACAACTATCACAGGAGACATTGGTATGGCTTGCTGCTGCTGCTTGATAGGTAGGAACAGTCCAGATGCATATTCAAAGGGCCTGGCTCATGACTCTGTCGACTGCAATGCATCCAGACATCGTAGGTGTCTTTCCCGGAAGTTGCATGTCTTGCATCTTTGTTGCTCAAGCCCAACAAAGACGACCAACATTGAACCCCGAGAAAGTACGCAAGATTCGTGCTGCATTCTGCTGATGATCTGTGTTGCATTGTGACCCTGCTCACCTTGCTGCTCCAGTTTATGTGGTCATGTACTGCTTGCTGGTAATGCATCAGTTGTAGAACATCAGCAGCAGTCAAGGTCACGGGACCATCGTATACCAGAGATACCTACAGCAGCAGCAATGCAGCAGCAATGCATCAGTGAGGTTTGTGCTTGTAGCAGCCAAATGCATAGATATATTCCCTCAATGCAAGCATGCATGCAGTTGTCACAGACCCAGCCTACGAATGTAACATATTTGAGCAGCAGCAGCAGCAGCAGCAGCAGCAGCAGTTACCGTACCTGATAAGGCTGCTGCTGCTGTTGATGAGTCCAGGCTGGCCAATGCAGGTGTTCCAATGCATTGTTACCATCAGCAAATGACAGAGGTTCCCAGAGCAGCACGCCAAACAACAACACCCTGCTGCTGCTGCTGCTGCTGGTAGTAGCAGTGCTGCTGCTGCTACTGCCAGGTACAGCAGCACAGCGATCAAGTGAGCCAACTGCCAGGTTTAGCAAATCCAGCAAGTGCGCTCCAGTGTTACTGCTGCTGCTGCTGTTGACAGGTTGCATTACTTCCTGTAGCGCATTCTGCAAGGCTGCTGTAACAGCACTGAGGGGGCGCTTGCTGCCAGATAGATGCTGCTGCTGCTGCTGCTGCGATGCGACATTGCTGCTGCTGCCTGCTAAAAGAAAGTGATGCAAATGCATTGTAACAGTGTGTGCACTGGATGCTGACAGTGATGGTGTGAAGTTCCCAGTACTGTTACTGTGTGAAGTATCCAGTGGTGTGAAGTTCACAGTTCTGGGACCAAGTGGGAACTCCAGTGAGAAGTCGTACGTGAACTTTGGGATTGGCTCAGCTTCTGCAACCACAACCAACAGAACATCAAACTGCATAAACACTACATGTAGAAATGGCGGGCTCCTGATCTACTCTTGTGCTGATAAGGACAACAGCAACAAGACAGCAACACAGAACAGCTACCTGCATGCAGTGATTGTGACGGCACTGAGCGGAAAGCTCAACACCCTGCAGTTGCTGGGATCTTACAGCACTCATTGTTGTGCAGAGATAGTGATGTGCAAGAAAACTCACATAGCTCTGAAGCTCTGTCTGTCTGAAAAATACAACAAGTTTGTACAATATACATATGTATATATGTAACATAAAGTATATAATATATATGGATATTATCCATGTGTGTTACATACTTGCAGACTGTTAAGCAGTACCATACAGAGACCCCCCACCCACCATGACAAAATAACATAACAAGCCGTCATATAACATCTACGCACCCAGCTGTTGCGGCCTCCTGTTGCTGACCCACACCGGCTGCAGATATTCATCAAGCTTTTTCATCTCATACAACTTCTTGATCGCTGCCAAAGCAGCAGCACTCTTTGCGTCTGTCTTTTTTGACTGTTCAGGTCCTGTTATTGGTTGTGTTATTCCGCTGTTACTTGGCAGATAGACAGTTGTTACATATCTGTTAGGGCTGCGCGGCGGACTGGTCAGCTTCGTGGTGTAGTAGGCTTGCAACATTGATGCACTGCAAGCGAAAAACAACATATTAGGTGGATGTAGTCAGAGTTTTGGAAGCAAACAGTTGATTGTTTTGCACTTGTTTATCTGCTGCAGCATACATGTTACAAACACAAGTCAGCTAGCTGCTATGCTTCAGCCAACCCAATGCATGCAAACTGAAATTCATCGAAGTTTGTTGAAAGTCCTGAGAGTATATAACATTGCTCATTGTCCTAAGAGTCTAAAAACAATATGGCACGTGTTCAACAACATTTGACAGTAGCAAATGTAATGTCTCTACACAAGTATCTCAGTGTCACAGGTATCAATTTATATACCTATATACCTTGTACTACCCGGTAGTCGAGCACAGAATGCTGCCAGCAGCACTTGAGCTTGTCTGAGCGTGGCAACACCACCAGAAGAAACTGGGAAGTGAATCAGCGGGTCGTACGGCTGAATAACCACCGGGGAGGATGATGACCGCTGCTGCTGCTGCTGCTGGTGGAGGAGTACTCTGTTGGCCAGTGACCATTGCTGCGCAAGATCATTCAACTGCTCAGCTGACCTGCAGATGAAGCAACAGCAGGTGTAGACAAAGTGCTGCTGCTGTCAATGCAACCATAGAAACTTGCTTGCACTCTGCTTGCTTAAAATCTCATGGTATGTAGGAGTAGCAGATATATCTATGTGCACATGCTGCAGTGCATTGGTAAGCAGCAGCACATGCACCGTCCCTTAGTGCAACAAAGCACTGTCAGCGCTTCGTCACATTCTACGTATTACTTACTGCTGCATCTTTAGTAGTTTTACGCTGACTGCCTTCTTGACATCTGCTTCCAACGACTGAGGTGCCATCCAGTAGTAGTGACTGTTGCACTTCCTTGCTCGGCCCCGGGCTTGAATGTAACATGTTACGTCATTGGGAGGGTCAAACGCAACAACAGCCTGCAGGAGCGGAATATCATCACAGTAGAAGCATCTGAGACTTTACTCAGGGCCTATGAATGGTTTCCTGGTGCATATATATATCACATGCGAATGACAGTGCTTGCATGCTTTCAATCTATTACCAGATCCCTTCATGCGCTGTGCTATGTTGCACATCCTGTTGGCCTGCATACAGCAGCAACATCAGCACAAACTTCACCCACCTGGCACTGCTTGAAGTCCAGCCCTTCGTTTCCAATGTTGGTGGCGATCAAGACATTCAGTTCACCGGTGCGGAACCGATCAACCATTCTGGCTTGAGCCTGGGATATATCCATACAACATACGACGTACAACGTACAACATGTACTTGCAGCTACACCTGCTGTGTATTGTTTGAAACATGTATATTGCAACAGGCCGTAGACAAGAATGTATGTGCAAAAGAAAGGCATGCTTTCCAATAAAGTCAGGAGGTAAAGAAAGCCCAGAACGCACAGTTCAGTTTGTGATTGCAACAACGAATTATACATATATCTCGTACATGTTCTCACCTTATTGCTCATGCTCAGCCCACCTCCGCCATATTCGGTATCACCAACCAGGTAGCCAGCACGTAGTGATTTATTCACATCTGGCAGACTGCGCAGTAACTTGTGCAGCACAAGGGTGGCAAGCTGCAGGAGCAGACGTCAAACAGCAGAAGCAATGAAGAAGTCCAACTCTCTTTGTTCATTTGAGAGGAGACAATTCTGCTGTTAAGAAGGCAGGAAACAATCCGTGCAGGTTTGAAACAATATCAGGGCATCTTGCTGTGGCGCATAACCAGATTGTTACACAAATTTCTTGTTTAGTATGCTCAAGATGCCTCCTGGGTGTATACGTTTGCCTGATGCTGCCTTGAATCATTTGTAACGCTTTGTAACATGTTATAACAACACATCAATATGTCAAGCATAGCTCAGCTTTGTAACATGTCATAACAGCTTGTTAGAAGCTACCTTGATCATCATATTCCCAACCCCACACCTTTGTTTCCACAAACACAATACAAGCCCACCAGTCATCACTATTCTTGTTACTTTCCATGTTATTTCCGTCAAGTTCCATCCGTTGATATTCCAGGTGCTGGATCAGCTTTACAACCTTGGGGCTCAGCAACGGAGCACCTGACCAGGCGGGGCATGATCGGCTGCTGGGGAGATTTGGGAATATCTGCAGGCGCAGAGATGATCATGATGGCAGCAGCAGCAGCAGTGAAGCAGCAGCAGCAGCAGCTGGATTCGTAGCTCCATCGCACACATAAATTTTCTATCATTACATCCAAGTTGTTGGACCTACCAAAGAAGAGTCGTACCTGTGCTTGAAGAGTTGCAAAGGACACTTGTTCCAGCAGAAGCTTGACATGATCACGTAATCCACCTTCGGCACGTGACTTGGCATCACTGGCAGCAGCATGGAGACCTGGCAGCAGCAGCAGCAGCAGCAGCAGCATGATGCTGTTGATAGTTTGATCGGTCAACTCGGTAGGCTACAAACATCGGAAATTTGAATCATCCTGCTGAGCTGTATGTGGTGACTGCAGCTGAAACGAGTTCTTCGTGCGCTTGATCAAAGCACCGGGAGGAACCAGCTCAGCAAGATAACTATAACAATGCTCCTGCTGCTATCTTACACTTCAGTAGGTGTAAATACATTCGTATCATCTGACAGGTGGACGCATGCTCAATATCTGTGATGGCCTGGGGCAATGACAATCATAGACAAAAGGGAACAACTGTCAAAGTGTGTTACTATCTTTGTTATTTCTGTCACCTGGATCTGTTATAAATCTGTTTCTTGCGTCATCATCTGTGATCAAGAGATCAGCCAACACTGAGATCACCATCATCACAGCCGCCTTGGTCATCAGAGACAATAAACCTCCTGATGCTGCTGCCCAGCTGGCAGCAGTGATGCCATAGATACCACCAGTGCTGCTGCTGCTGCTGCTGCCAGGCACTGCTGCTGCTGCCATCACATTGTGTAGATCATCTGATCTCATGATGTGTGATTGTGATGATGAGATCTGTTGCAGCCAGTTGTGCACAGTGACCATCTTGTCCCTGATCATTACAAGTAGCAGCAGCAGCAGCAAGTTCAAGATAATCAGCAGCACACCAGAATGAATCACACAACAGCATCAGCAGGGTGATGCATGGCTGCTCTGAACATGTGGACAATTGTGACATCACCATATGCTGCTGCTGCTGCTGCTGCTGCTGCCGTATCGTGTCGCCATAAGCAGTCATATCTATCCTACTGAGCAAAAAGGTCAGACAATGTCAAGTAACAGCGTCACCTAAACCCCTTTAACAATGTTTCTGGACTGTCCAGGTGGTCTGGTTTCATCAACTTGTACATGTCACCCTCCTGGAGCACACTGCTGCCAGCAGCAGCAGCAGCAGCAGCAGCACTGCTGGTACCTACAATACAACAGCAGCGTACTTGTTACTTGTCTTTGCAAGGAACAATGCCAGCACTCTGCGTCAAGTGTGTTCTGGAACTACTGCGATACAAAACAGCTGTGGCCTGAGCAATGCACGAGATCAACATCGCCGTGCTGCTGCTGCTGCCACTGCTGCCACTGCTGCCCATCAATGCAAGACACCTGAAAGCTACAACACACCATCTTCTGATTCATCATCTGCTTCCCTGCCGGCTTGCATTGCTGCTGTTGCGTGATCATCATTGTCATCATCATCAAATCTGTCAATGACGTTATTGTCATCACTACTGCCAGCCACCAGATCCAGATATGCTGCTGCTGCTGCTGCCCAGGGCCCCAGCTGACTCAGACAAATGCACACGGCACGGAACTACCAACACACGACAGAATGCAGCAACAAAGTGCCAGACTCATGACTGTAAACATATGGCATATAAGCTGCATGGAACTGGGAAGCATCGACTGCATGAATCAGGTTTGTCGAAAGAAAAGCACTCTGCTGAAGCTTATATCAAAGATTATGTGTCGGCATCAGTGTTGTGGTATTGCGGCCCAGATGCTTGCCTGTTTCTTGAGGCGTGCTAGTCCGTAATCTGCAGCTGGATCTGCTGCTGCAGCCAAGGCCTTCAGCTCCCGAGCAACTTCATCTGTTACCTTCATTTGACCAGAGCCGGCCATCATGGCATGATGCTGGAGCTGGTACAGCATATCCTCACAACTGAGATAACAACAACAATGACATGTTACTTGAAAGTGACAGTTACATTCTTACGGTTGAAACATGTTGTTACATGTTTTTAAAGTCAGTCGAGTGTGACAACTTGCCAATGCGACAGTCATGTCACAAATGCTTATGATATGTTGCATCAATCAAGAGTAGCACAAGACAAAGACATACGTGCTTGTAGATGTTCTGCAATCAGCGTGACTCACTCTGCTGCTGCGGTCAAAGCATTCTGTGCCGTCTCCAGCTCAGCAGCAGCCTGAACTGCCAAGCCGGATGACCATGACACGTCATCAACATCAACCAACTGGTCAGTCGGCACGGGGACCAGCGACTTGAGCTCAGATCTGAACAAAAGCAACATAACATATAACAAATAACATGTAACATAGCATGATATGCACATCATGCAGCCAAAGCATAGATGACAGTACAGAATTCACTGCTGCCAATCATACAACATGCCATGCTGCATGAGGAATGCGTGCATTCTCCATTTTCACCTGCATTGCTCAGCCACCGTCACCAGTCGCGCATTGCCCAGTCTGTACTGCAGACCCTCCTGACCTCTGCTGCTGCTGCTGCTGCCCTCCAACCCCTTGGGTGATGCTGTCAGCGCCAAGATCCGTGGTCTTGATTCTGATGATGATCTTCCATGATCGTAGAAATCTGTCATGATCTGATTGTAGGGATGATTGGAATCACAATGATGGCACTCATCAAAGATCAACAGGCCGATTTGGTGCATCTACAGCAGCAGTAACAGCAGTGGTAGTGGCGGCGGCAGCAGCAGCAGCAGTGGTAGTGGTGGCAGTGAGCAGTGGTCATATGCACGTATTTGCCAACGTTTGTGCCAACAGTCACTGCAGCATATCCGCTCTGCCCTGGCTCTTCAGTGAGAGAGTCAATTCAAGCGACACTCGACTCAGTGCGCATCAACCAACACAAACCGTTTTTTCCACAGGATGACTGTCATGTCACGTCATAGCCCAGATCCCACAGTGCCGTTGACCGGGACTACAAATGACTTTTCAATGACAACCTGACCGCACGTGTGCCTGCTTTTCTCCACTGACTGGACAATGCACTGCATGCATGGACCAGGTGACTGCTGCTGCTGCTGCTGCTGCCGCTGCAGTCTGAACTTACCTGTAGAGATCCGTGGACCAGAGCCAGCAGCAGAATCTGAGGAGTCATCACAGCAACATCAACATTGGACAATGCGGAATGCCAACTGGGACAGCAGCAGCAGCAGTGGCGGTGATGACAGCAGAGGCAGTGTGAGAATGCATTGCCGATGCAACTTCAGGAGGAGACACAATGCACGAGTATCACACGTCTGCTGCTGCTGCTGCTGCTGCTGCTGCACTGCTGTGCCCGAGCCAACATCTGTGCCATACCTGTTTGCATTCCAGTCAGTCATCTTGTGTGTGTTGACATCACCATGAAAGGCAATTGCTGTCAAGCAATGCTTATTGATGAAGATCTCGTTGCATTGCTGCAGGCGACAACAGCAGCAGCAGCAGCAGCAGTGCATTGTACTTGGCAGCAGTGCATTGCTTGTAAGAATAGTGCGTTTGTGCGTGGTGCATTGAATGCGCGTTGACTTACAACGTGAATGCACCAACGCCATTGACGATGCACTTCAGAACAGCTGTTGCAATGACAGCAGCACCAATGCAACTGATCGCTGATAACTGCTGTAATTATTGCGAACCCTACCTGTTCTACCAGTGGGTTTGTTGGCGCCAAAAATATGATGTACTTGCCAGCTGCTCTCATTGCTGCTGCTTTTTGCTGAATGATCTCAGCAGCGATCAATGTTTTGCCAGAACCTGATAGACAGCAGCAGCAGAATAATAAGATCACAGGCAGCAGCAGCAGCAGAGTGTGAGCACAGGCAGCAGCAATACGGTTACAAGCGCCGTGAAGATGCATTTGTACGGAGCTCCAACTCAGTCGCGTTCTGCATTATATACTCCAGCATTCTGATCTCATCACATAGCAGCTGCAGAACGACTATAATCCAACGTCCAAGAAGCCCACCCGTTGGAAGAGCCACGAGCACCTACAGAAGCAGCAACCGTTGCATTCAGCAAAATGTCAGCGCACACGTAAACAACAAAGCAATGCTAGACTTGAAGACTGGCGGTGGTGGTAAGCAAACGCGGGTATCTGCTGTCCAGTGGGCTGTGTACTGCTGTGCAAGCAATGGCAAAGAGCAACAGGGGCAAATTCACACTGATCTCACATTGGCGTTGTTCGCTGCTTGTATGAGCTCTTTCTGGTACTCTCGAGAGCGAAGGCGCTCCATGTGCGTTGCTTGTGACATGCCCAGCTGCTGCTGTCGAGGATTTGCAGGTGCACTGCCTGATAACCAACGTAGCAGAGGGTTGCTCGAGCACACAAGCGATGTAGAAAAATTCTGTGACTTACAGCGCCTCAGAGTTCTCTGTGTGGATATTGGATGATGCACGTTGAGCATAGCGACATGCTGTTCTAGCACAGAGATCTCACGAAAAAGCAAAAGAGCATACAACTTTCCTGCGACATAGGTGGACAGGTGTCAAAACTTCGCTATGACAATGCTTACTGGGACTGCCACGGATGGAGCACGGGTAAGTCGGTCCGGCTTATTCTCTAGTCACCACGCACAGCAACGCGCACAAGGCAAAGAGTTTGCCTGTGTAACGTGAGGCTGAGATCTTGCTTCGGCAATTTGTAGGCAAAGAGTATAGAAGGCTGCTTGGCGAGGCTATGTTGGTGTCATTCGGCGAGTAACAGCACGCTATCGCAACAAAACCACTCCCTGGCACTGGATTCAGAATGACAAAATCAGCCAACAGCTGCCAAGAATCACCAACTGCTGTCATCTTAGCCTGGGACAACAGGGTTGCCATAGCTTGTTGCCGTTGTTGAGCTTGCTGATGCTTGCCGACAAGCCGCACACGGCAGGGTGGCTTGCTGAATCAAGTTTCAGTATACGTTCCTGCAAGTTGAGCCCCTGAAGGCTTGCAACTGTTTGCGGCATGGGCTGCAATTTTG
>JARWLF010000309.1:0-27234 GCA_029853055.1 Scenedesmus sp. KT-U
CTTAGCCCTCAGCGTCTTTGCAGTTGGCACTGACATATGTTGACATCCGTTTTTGCAGGGTCTGGTTCCTGACTATTTGATGGACTTGCTGGACTACGTGCACAGCCTCAAGCATACTGATGTCCCTGATTACGTTTTTGTCCATATGCTCCTGCAATCAGGACTATCGGGCAAAGCGCCAACTCGCAGGCCCATCTCTGAATCATACACTGACTGGCCAGAAGAAGGCTGTACCTCTCAAGAACAACATCAGTCTGTAACCCACTCCCTGCTGGACCAGTTGAAGGATGCTGCATCCAAGGTGCTCAGACTATCTGATGACACACCCAGCTTGTCTCAGGAGGAAGCAGCAGCTGTTTCGTCTGCTGTGCTCAGCCCTCAGAAGCCGCAAGTATCCCTCCAGCATGATCAGCAGCAAGGTGCCATGTCTGGTCTCACAGAGCAACAATGCTGTTCTGAGGCAGAGTCAGGGTTGGAGGGAGTTGATGCTTGTGAGATGGTGGAGGAGAACTCTGCTATGTGGCCAGCACATGACATCGGGGGTGGAGGCTTGACAGGGCATCAGGTGGAAGTGGAAGATACATCAGTGCACAGCCAAGGCAGTTCAGCCATGGATGCTGGTGAGATCACACCCGTAGACTTCTTGCCCCCACAATGCAGCAGCCCTACACAGCAGAACAAAAGGCAGAAGACCGATAAGCGTCCTGCCCATGGCCAACTTCGCGCGGCTGAGATACTACAGGTGGTGCTTGAATGCTCACAACAGCAAAGTGCAGAGTAGAGTAGATATGTGTATTCATGCTGATCTTGTCACTCTGCATATGAGGGTGTTCACAAATGTCAGTTTCAGCAGAGTGGGTCCATGACAATGATTCAGATGACGGTATTGATTTCATTTATTGATTATTCCAGCTTACTCAATCATGGTGATTGCTAGGATTACCTCAAGCTTGTGTGCATCTGACATGCCAAGCTTATGGGCACCTTGCTTGACCATTGAGCAACTTCTGTGCTTGGCAACCACTGCCAATACAGACAAGCAGCTTGATTGTCCTCAGAACACTAGTGCTGGGATACTTCTGTGGTTTTTGAGATCGAGATCTGCGTGCCTGCATCTGTACTGAGTATTCAAAGGTGCTGGAGCTGCTGTAAGGAGCAGTTATTGGCAGTTGCAGGTGATGACCAGCCTGCGGCATCTTGATCTTGCTTCCAAGTAATGATTCTTTGAACAACTGTGTAGTATGACCTGTTATCGTGCATATTTCTTACTGTTACACTGCTTTCAGCGTAGTCATGGATCTGTATTTATCGTGGGTGCTACTTTCTGTGCAACTTCAAAGCACTCTGTAAGGTCTGAGACAGGGATATATGGCCAGAGGTCTACCGACTGTACAGTGACATCTTGCTGCAATCTTTTCAACTTATAGTTTGATATTTCACACAGTACTGGTCATGCATCAATATCAGCCTATGCTTTGCATCGGCATTTTTGGTGTACAGTAGCTCTGCCACACAGGAATGCTACGAGGTGATGTACACTGATGCGGAAGTCGTCCAGTAACGTGATGTGTTGCATGCTGTCTGACAGATCCTTAAGTCACATGTATAGCTGCTCCCTTGCTTTCGTTAGCTGCTTATGCAGCAGGTGCTGGTTGATGAATCTGCCAGTGTGCTCATTAGGTGCATGTACATGGTCCACAATATGTTGGCTTGAACCACGTTTCGATATTGACGGTGTCATTGCCGGGTAGGGTAAGCATCACCACTCCTTTGCCACTTGCAGCAGGTGCTGTTAGCACCGCAGTATAGACTGAACCAAGTGCAATGCATCAGGCACATACTTTTGTGTTAAAGTATATCCACACTGCTGCTACCTTTAGCAGCGTGCTGTTGCTGCTGCTGGTGCAGTTCTCCTTGCAGCCATCGCTGCAGCCTGCAGGTGACCACCATGCTGCACAGTAGGTAAGCTAAGTTTAAAAGAACCCATCCAGGTTTCATATACACAGCCAAGCCAGCAACCAAAGGATAGAGCAAACTGCTGCTGGAAGATCAGTCACTGGCTATGAATCCTTGCACGCGTCCCAGCCAATTCATATACTCCACTTCCAACTTGTCATGGACCAACTCTGTCAGATAGTAAGCAAAGTCATTGTTAATTCCACGTTCCTCTATGTAATCAGTGAATGCTTGCTGTAAGGTGTCGTCCAGCTCATCAAACATTGGGCCTGTATAGGGGACGAAGCTGCTCTCAGCCTCATCATCTGCCACCGCTGCATCATTCAGGCTGACCTGCCTTATCAAAATATCCAACCCTGCTGTTTGACAGTTGAACGCTAGGGCTTTGTCCCCTTTAGTGACATTTACAATGAACTGCACAGGTGGAAGGTAGTCCTCTTCGTCTTCTTCAACATCATCTTCTACATCAGATAAGTCGGCTGACTCGGCCTGCGTATGCAGTGAACGAGATACAGCCGGTCACTGCACCGCCCAAACCTTGAAGCACTAGTGGTCCTGAGAGTGACGCTTCGTTTGGTGTTTGAGTCTTGCGAGCATGACAGGCTGCCCAGACAGGCTGCGGTTGCTGCTGGACACTGTATATTCAAGCAGTCGTGGACAGGGCAGCCACCAGCTACTTGGTTTGAGGTATTGCACAACACAATCACAGCTTGCAGATAATGCTCCACCTCTTGCTGATTGACAAGCAAGTACTCATCTGTCGCGACTGTGATCTGGGTGCACTGACCTGACTGTCCAAATCCACCTCCACAAAGATCTCCTCAGCACCAAATGTGCGAGTCAGGAGCAGTACATTGCTATTTGGTCTGTCTTCAAGCTCATAACCTGATGGTGGCCCTTCTAGAACAGCATCTGGCGTGCGGTAGCGTTCCTTCTCAATCTTCAGTTCATCCTTCAGGACTGTACTCAGACCCTCAGAAACTGGGCTTCGCTTTCGCGCTGTCACAACAATCAGTGGTTTTCGTACTAACCATAGCTTATGCACACCCGTCGCTATGCGATTCGGTGGGTTCCGCGAGACGCACGACAACAGCATTTGTGCGAAACAGGACAGGCGCCAAGGAGCATCGCTACGACTCAAGAAGCACTATGTATGTTCAGGGTAACAGCCAACTGCATCTCTAGTAGGTCATCGACGCTGCTGCTGACACAGACGATTGAGCACTCAAAGACCCGGCGTCAAACGAACAGGCACCCCCAAGAGGCATTGTATTTCAGACTGGCGAGTAGCTGTATGTGTTAATTGCTGTTATTGCCATACCTTCTGGTGGATGAGACAGCTGTATCCTGTGCTCGCGCCTGATACTGGTATCCTCCATCTCGACACAATACTACCACAGCTGTGGTGCCACACGTGCATTCTTGTTACTCAATGGCAGAAGTACGACAGAGTATCCGGTGTGTTGCAAGCAATTGTTGAACTGGTAGTCTTTGTACACCTTTGGAAAGAACCAGCTTTGTGCCCGCCTCAGCAGCATCGGCCAAAGCCAACATATCTCCAGCCATAAATCCGTTAGTGTATAGTTGGCAAGCTGTCACAGCGAGGCCAGTAAGCGACAGCTAGTAGGCGTGGGCTGGAAAAGCTGGCGCTGGGTTGCTAGGGCAAAGAATAGACCTCTTTGTTTTCGCACACTTCGATGCATCTGGGACAATTCAGCACTTGGACATATGCGCAAGGCGGCAAGCCCTGCAACGCCCAACGCTACGTGGCAGGGTGCATCCGGCGCTCGACGCATCATGGCCACGACAGCAGCAAGGTGGGTCTTGACATGCAGTGACCTGCACGATGAACTGTCAACTGCATGAAACAGGTAACTTCTGCGCGCGAGGCCGCATGACACAGGGGCATTACCATGTAACCACCACAGGAGGTTAGGGCGCCAATACAGCATCATGTGTTTACTCTGCAGTTATGTGCTTGGTCCGGCACTACAAACACGTCACCTTTGAGCACTACAGATGGTGAGATGGTGGGCAGGCAGACCTACATACAGGAGTCCCTGAACTTCACTGGAGCAGAACTAGCAGCACGACTCGACAGCATGCAAGCAAGGCTCAGGGCGCAGCGTGCACCAGCAGCTACTGTACCCTCGCCAGCAGCAGGAGGCAGCCGAGTAGCAGCAGCAACAACTCCTGCAAGTGTCAGAACTGCCAGTCACGCGGCTACATCAGCAGCATATACTGTCCCTGTCCCACCTGCTGTCGATGCTACACCTGCATCTACAGACAGCAGTAGTGACAGTCAGCTGAGCGGCACTCAAGCTGCAACTCCCAGCACCAGTAGTGACACCACCATGAACGGTAGCAGTGGCACATACAGCAACAGTACCCTGCAAGGGCTTTCAGCCACTGAGAAGTTGAGGGCACTGCAGCAAGTCCAGCAAGTTTCCCGCCAAGCCCTGCAGCAAGTCAGTACGCCAGTCAGCCCGTACTATGTGAATGCACCCAAGACCATTGATATACGCATGTACGATCAGCTGGTGAATGCTCACAACAAGTTGAGCAAAAAGCTTGGGGAGTCCAATGCACACATTGAGGTGCTGCAGGAGCAGGTTGACCGGTGTCATGAGGACCTCATGGCGGCTTTTGAGTTGTTGAAGCAGGTGGGCAGTACTGAGTGACGAAAGTGTGATGCCATCTGACTCTGCTTCAACCTACTTGAGTCGTGCCCACAGAAAGTTGGCAACTGTATCAAGCAATGAGACAGGACTCTGTGATGTGTGCAGCAAGCTCTATGTGTTGTGCACAAAGTCTGCAGGGTTCTCCTGAGTACCAAGGGGTCCTGTGTGCTCGTGTGTGCTGTTATTCATTGTGTTCCAGATTGCCATGGAGTTTGGCACCACTAGCCGCCTGGCAGCCAGCACAGCAGCTGCTGTTCAGTTTGGTGTGGACCCTCAGGATGCCCTGGACAAAATCGGCAAACTGCAGGAGAGGCTCAGCACGCTCGAGCAGGTGACTGGTGGGGACTAGAACAACACAATGTAATAGCGCCACTATGTCAAGTCTGTCAGGACAGTTGGTAGAATGGTTGAGTCAGCATTCCAGTCGTAGTCTTGTGGTGTCAATCAACAATGTTGACTTAACATCCGTCACTTATTAGGGTAAGCCGTGTATGCTTGTGCTCTCAAGATCCTGCTTATCACCAAGTCCTCACACGCACATTCTATCATACTCTTGCTGCTATGCTGTCTACCAGGCTGTGTTGGAACAGCGCCAGGAGTTTGGTCTTCGTGTTGTGCGCAAGGTGCCTGTTGAGTGGGTGGGTGTGGCCAGTGAGGTGCGCATCATGGGTGACTTTGACGGCTGGACACGCGGCCATGAGCTCAGTGCAGAGGATGTAACAAGTGACAGTGTCTTCAGCAGGTGAGCTGGGTGGGACTCGATGGTACAAGCAGGTGGTTTGATATCTGCCATAGAGTTTGGGTGATATGTGTGTTTACTGTCAAGACTTGCGGGAACCGTCAGCAGCAACCAACAGTTGCGCTCCTCCTCCAGGCTCCCCCAAGTGACTGCTCCGCCATTTGTGTGCATGCTTGACTCAACAAGCCAGGCATCAAACACTACTGCTGGTGCAAATCCAAGATCAGGGCAGCATCACTGCTGGGCTCTGTTCTCCTGTGCGTACCCACAGCAGACCAGTGTCTGTAGCCTTGCAGGACACTGACCACACATCTTCCCCTGCACGCTTGCAATCTTGCTGTGCAGGTTTGAGAGCACTCTCATGCTTCGTCCTGGTTCCTATCGGGTGAAGTTCCTGGTTGACAATGAGTGGCGCCAGGCAGCTGACTGGCCAACAGAGGTTGACCTTGAGGGCAACACAGTCAATGTGCTCACAGTGACATGAGGGGTATGTCAGCACAAATGAGCTGGCTCGTGAGTGAGGTGATTGAGGGTTTAAAGCTGCTAGGTGTTGTCCACCTTGTCAGACTCAGTGACAGGCGTTGTTTGCCTTGGGCAGTGCATGCGGCTCTGGCCAGTGGCAATAGTGTATGAGAGGCAGAGGAGACTGATGGTTTCTTTACTGCTCAGTGAAGCTGTCTTTGAATTCAGCCACACATGGAGATGAGGCACTGATAGATGAGATGACAGACACCAAGGAGGCGGAGGGTGCGGGGGAGAGTGTGTTTAGTTCTGTCAATTGAGACTAATCGAGTGAGGCTGTGTCATAGGCACTTGTTCCTGTCTAAGCTCCATTGAGCATGGGTGGTGCTGTCCCCAGATCCAAAGTTTTGAATCGTGTTGATTAGCATCCTGCATCTTCATTGTGTAGTACGAGCTCAGGAGGTCGTTGCAGGCATCGACATCTTTGAGTTGCATGTTTGTTGTCCGTCATCGTATCGTATCTGCTTGGCGCGTGTGCAAGTTTGCAAGGATACAGGGACTGTCTTACCTTGATCTGGTGATATGCGCATGCGTTGGTGCCCCGTGAGCGGCGAGGCAAGGACATAGGACCAGAGCCCTGTTGCAGGCAGTGCATGTTCATAACCTGCAAGTTAATTCATGGCCCTGCCAGTGGAGTATTGGCACTGCGTTGGCCTGTGTGGTTATCATTTACTCGGCAGTAGTATGCTGGCGTGGGTCAAGCAATGCCAATGATCACAAGGCCCAAGCCTGTTCCCCAATTGCCGGGGCATGTTGTGGTGGTAGCTGTATAGCTAGTGCATATATGCACTGCTCAGCTGAACTCCGTTTTGGTTTTTAGTTCTGTGGCAGTTTCATATTGCCATAGCTCACTATTTTGTGCTCGTCAAGTGGCTCAAGTTTCTACTAGGGCCAGGAGCGTGTTGTGTGGGTAGCTTCATTGAAGCAAAGTCAATCAAAGAAGTGACTCGCCCAGAGAAATCAAGCTGCCACTTGTTACAATGTCATTGTGGTGCTGGGTGGTCCCCCTTATGGGTGCTTGGTACATGGGCTCAAGCTGTTCTTGATTGAGATGGTGCTGTGACATAGCTGTGGTGCTTCGTTGAAGGTAACTGGTCAGCATGGATGCCAGAGGGTGAGAGCATGCGACATGTCCCAGCTTCCTCAGAAGTTCTGGGTGGCGCTTCCTCAGAAATTGTGGGTGGCGAACCCGGTCCTGGGTGCTATGGTAGCAGCAGCAGCAGCAGCAACTGCAGTTGTTATTTACTTGATGTTTGTTGCATACACCTGCTGCTCAAGAGCCAAACTCTCCTTTCATACAGTCCATCCGCATATTTAACACTTTTGTTACAACAGGAGGCGTATTCTGCTTGAGTGTCCCAGCTGAACCAGGAGAAAACAAAATCTGACCCACTGGTGCACTAAAAAATGATGCTGCTTGTGCCGCGCTAGCCGCTACAGTGTATGCGCTTCTGATATCAACAACGCATAGCCTGATCTGATCATGGTCTTGGGCCTGACAACAGCTAGTCTGTAGTTCTTGTTTCCAGGAGGACTGCTATTCCAGACTTGGCATCAGCAGCCAGGGCATGTGCACTGCCCAAGACGTCTGCAATTTCAGCAGCTATACCAGCAACCAGGGCAAGAAAATCGGTCAGATATACAGCATCCACAGTGATGACACCATCTACTGTAGTATCCACAACATATGTCAGCAAAGCAAAGACGTTGGCAGATAAAGTGAAGGCTGCATAACACAAGTATGCTATGTCAGCTCCAACAAGATTAAGCAGGCTTGCAAGTCGCTTGCCGTCGCTGGCGAGCGACAGTGTTGTGTTGGACTGCTTGCTGCTGACCATGGTGGATGTCAGATTCAAATCACGCATGCTTTGCTGCAGCACCATCTGGGAGAACTCCAGGTCTGCAAGGGCTTCTGCTGTCAGATCGGTATTGCTTGTCGCGTCTGCTGAGCTTGTCAACTTTCTTGTCGTGGTCCTTGCGAAGATAGGGGCCACCGTAAGCATCGTCACAACACAGATGAGCAACATCACCTTCATGGCTTCGCTGCGCTCTTTGTTGCTGCCGCCTTCTTGTACGCCTACTGAGCAATCGCAGACTCTATTTGGACTCCCACCTATGTGCTAGCGATTCGCCAGTAGCGAAGCTATGCTGCAGTGCAACGTTGCAAGCATCAGATAGCGCTTTATAAGATCCAACAGCTCATGCTTACCGTTTATCGCATATATTGCAGCGTGATACGAGCTAGATAAGGGGAATTGGCTCCTCTCTGCCCCGGCGCGTGTCTGTTTGTTACTGACAGCTTGCCCGCCAAACGCCAAACGCGAAGTTGCCAAGCAGCACATATCAGGATGTGTGACTGTTGTAGTGATGCAATCTATTTAAAGTTGCTTCGATAGCGAGCAACACTAGGGCTACTAGTTCTCGCCGAACAAAGGCGTGACAGCACGGCTGATTGATTCCGCGCCTTGCCTTGCTAAACACAGGCACAATGCCGGACATGCATAGGACTGCGATACAAAGAGACTCCAGCTTACATACACATGTAAGCTAACCTGGTGGCCCCTGACTGGCCGGCGTGGCATAGCCAGTTTCAGTGCAGCAACTGTTGAAAGCCCGGCTTACACCGCTGGCAATTTGTGCCAGAGCTGCTACGCCGTGCCATCTGATGCCTGTAGTGGTCACATCATGTACACGTCTGTGCATGCTATCATGCAGCTGCAACATCCTCTGCTGTGCCCTCCATGTCCTCAGCATGATCACCCTCGCCATCACCATCTCCGCCTTCGTCCTCCTCATCCTGCTCGTTCTCGTCGTCATCGTCATCATCAGGATTCAGCTGCAATGACATGGCGAAGCAGGGTCAATTCTTTCAGTGCACGTGCATGCCTTGCCTGTCGATTATGCTCATCATATATTCTGCAAAGAAGGTCGACGTGAAGTAGGACACATGTTGCGAGCCATTCTGAAAATGCACAGCCAGATGGCCCCTGCAAGGAGGCTTGATGGTGCATACAGTATTGACTAGATACTTGGGTCTTGCGGCAGAGATATGTATCAAAGTGTGAGGCACTTTACCTGAGAGCAAACAGTGTTTCCTGCAAGATCCCTGTGCTTCAAGTTGCCCATCCAGAATGTTTCAGGTTGTCCCACTTCATGAAAGAATGCCTTCATTTCAAACACAAACCTTTCCAGAGACTTCTTGGCTGCAGGAGCCTTGGAAAGTAGTGGGGCAGCACGCCTTGCTTTGCCTTCATTGCACACTGTCTGCAACACAAGGCAGCTTTGTTGGCGGACGTTTCCTGCCCCAACCAAAGCTATGCTGGGCAGATTTGCCAACCACAGATTTTGCATCCATCTTACGAGGACATATCAGTGATGGAACACAAGTCATGACCCCTGACAAGACTCTGTCAAGCAGGCACGAGGGTTACGCCTGATCAAAGACATCAGCTGAGTGCAGCAGCCAACTGAACCTGCTCACCTGCAAGACTTTGGTTCCCTTCTGCACAAGTTGCACCAAGGCTGCAAATTGTGCCTGAGATCCATTGGCGTAAAGCGATCTCCAGAATGGCATGGCCCTCAGGAAGCCATCAATGAAGTTGCCACCCATTTTGACTGCAGCTGCTAGCAGGCCACCACGAGACTGGTGAACCTTGGTCAGATTGATCAAGCCACTGAAGGCCTGGCAACAACGATGTGCTTGACCAAGCAGTACCTCAACCTGCAAGCAAACACAAGAGCATGGCAGGTCAGCATCAGTATCACCATCAATCTCACAGACAGAGCAAGCAAGCAGCAGATATTGCTGCTGCAATGCTGAGTATGATGCATATGTGAGATCGGCTACTGGTTTGCCGGTTACCCAGCCACTGCATCCTGGTCTGCCAGCCTCTGCACCCAGCACCAGCACACCTGTTCATGGTCCCAGTCAACGAGTCCCTGACTGTTGAGCTGTTGCTGTTGTTTACCCCTGGCCCGCCTCGCTGCACCAGCAGCTGCTGTGGGCAACAGATGCAGCCCTTGTGCTACAATGCCATCCCAGAACTTGGCAAGTCTCTCAAACACCACCCTGCACAGCACAAATTGTATCCAACATCGGGCTCATACCGACCCAATCTGCTGACACTTGCTTGCTCTGTGAACAAGTAGGGCAGACCCAGCAGGCTAGTGGCGCTGTCAGGACCACGTTGCTTGATGGCTGCAGACACCAGATTTCTGGTTATGTTGTCTGACAATACATCCACCAATTGCCGGTGCATGCTCACTTGTACCACGTGACAAATGTTGCTGAGCACAAGGCGGCATGGTCTCCGTAGGGGTTCAAGGCCTCTTTTGCAGGCACCTTGCCCGGCACCTGCTTCAGGACATTATCCGCCAAGGTCACCAGCTGCTGTGACGGATCACCAGCATGACTGATGACAACAGACAGCAGCTGAGTGAGAGGCGCTGATTGGCCCTTCCAGGTGAAACCTACACATCAGGTTACACGGCATGCTGCATAAGCCCTGTTCCATGGACTTCGTGATGCTGCATGACTTGCAAGACCCAAAGCATGTATTGCCTGAAGGGGCAGGCCGACATGTCACCTGTTGCACTTTCTTCTTCGGCTTCATCTTCTCTTCGCCAACTGCACTTCAACAGCTCATCAGCAGTTGACACCAGTCGCTTGCTCATGACGTCTCGTGTGTCTGCTGGGGCCTTTTGGGATGTGGCCACAGCAGCAATGGCTTGCAGCAGTGATAGTACTGCAAGCTCCAGCTGCAAGTTGCTATTGCCGCTGCTTCTGCATGTCAGTTTCCTGCTAGCTTTGAAGGCTGCCCTCAGCAACTGCAAGATCACCCACCAAAATGAACATGCTCTCTCTCTGCCACTCTCTCTCGGGATAAACATCATGATGCATGCAATTCAAACTCTAGATACTGCTTCAGGTTGATAAGTGCTGAAGATTGCAGCATACACTAGTTTGGGTCCAGGAGCTGCTTCCAGCACTTACCAATGTGAGTTCATCTGCTGTTGCAGATTGTCGGCCTGCCAGTGCAGCTAGCACCTGTTGTAGTTGAGGTACTGACAGCTGCTTGCTGGATTTGAGCAGCAGTGAGAAGCATTGCATGCATGCCAGCGCCAGATGAGTTGCTGCTGGCACTGCTTGCATAACTTCAACTATGCTCTGCAATTGAAACAGGGTTGCTTCAGCTGCATGATTGCCCCAGCCAGGCAGGCCTGCAAGCATCAAATCACAAATTAGTCAGAGTGTGACCCCACAGCAGTTTGATGATAACAGGAAGTGAGCTGCTGGCTGAAATAGTCAGGGTTGCATGCGCCTATGCAAGCAAACACCAGGACCCAGGCTCAGCAGGGTGCTTACCATTGAACAGCTCATCCTGATCATCTGTCGGGGGCTGCCTGATCACCGAGAGCGCCGTGTGCAAGTGTTGCTGTATGGCTGGCAGCAGCGGAATGACCTGCTCCATCAACTGCTGAACAGACACTCCTTGCAGACAAGGTGGTCCAGCAGATGCTGTGCTGCCTGGCGTTGAAAACCCAGCAGCATTGCCTAGACCCTGTATTGCTGGAGCTACTGCAGGAGCTGCTGCCACCAACCCTGCTGGTCGCTGTGATCTGCTGATTAAGCATGTGAGCTTGCCCTGCAGATCTACAACCAGGTGTGTTGCTGGCAGCAGGGTCGTCAAGAGCATACGCGGGTCAGGACAAGCATTGAGGGCCAGAGCTGCGGGTACCCGCAAACAGCGGAGTTTGGATGCCACATCACTGCAAACAGCATTGGGTACAGCAGCGTGAGACACAGATCTACAGTGCAGGAGGGGTTGACAGGCGAGCAAGTGTGACATCACCTACTAATTAGCTGCCGGCCACTGTATAGGCAGGTAAGTCAACACGCAGGGATTACAGCATGTTGTACAGCAACTTACACTGAGCCTGTGCGATCAGCCTTTGTTGCTCCTACGGCAGTGACTGCAGCAGTTGGGGCTGCAGTACCTGCTAACAGTGGCACTGATACATCAGGCAGCTGTTGAGCTGCAGCTGGGCAGGTGCTGGACAGATGCTTGAAAAGGGCTTCTAGCACCCTCAGTTGCGACACACGCATCAGCAGCTTGTTCTGAGTGTCTGTAACACTGTCAACACTGCAATAAACAAACACATAGCTCACAGCAGTGATGCAAGCTTGTTACAATAACAAGTGTGGGCTTTGATCAGGGTTCTGGCTATCAGGTGGAGGATGCAGGCTAGCAGATATCATGGCAAGGAAGACACACTTACGTGCTCTGTGTTCCTGTGCCCTCAACAGCCTTGAGTAAGTCACTATCAAGGGCTGGAGCAAACACAGACAGCACTTCACGCAGCCAGCAGATTGCATGCATCAGAGCCACCAGCACGCCGACCTTGGACGTCATGGGCAGACAGTCCCAGCTGAAGGCAGAAAAACCAGCAGAGAGGTGGTCACACTGCCTTCTCAACAAGCAAGATCGCATTCAAGCTGTCTTGGTGGGTATTGCCTGCTTGGATGATATTCATCAACCATGTCAGGAGGCCCCTAAGTCAGCAGTGCCCTCGTGTGCTGCTCTTGCACATGCCCACCTGCCATCAGTAAAGAGAGATATATCTGGCAGTGCCAGAGGGCATCCAAGCAAAGCATCAATGTTGTGTAGGCTCTTCCCCGAGCGCATAAGGCAAGCAGCCATCAACCTCAAGCAAGCAGGTAGCCACACCAGCTGCAACCTACAAATTACAGTACATCAGTTTCAACCCCAACCCAGTAACACAAGCACGCAAGCACTTGCCAATCTTGCCAGCTTGCAGGTTCAGTCTTCTGATGGTTCCAAAGCAGACTGCAAGCAACCAGCTTGTGTACTACACTGTCAGCATCTTTGTGTCCGCTTGCCTGTTACTGTTATCTCGTGATACCGCCAAAGGTAACAACCTTACGTATACTGGACTGAATGAGCCATCAAGGTTGAACCACAGCTTGGCCTGCATGCACAGCACAGAGTCCTTGATGCGTACCTCGTGCATGATGATATTGCAGCTGTGGCTGGTTGTGCCTGTATGCATAATGGTGAACTCCAGAATATGCTGGGACCAGCTTGCGATTTTCCTGCAACAAGAGACCTGTTGTGGCATGCCGTCATCAACCCTCACCTGAAAGTTGCTGTCATCCTGACTGATGCTTGGCTGAGGAGCCATCTGCACTGCCTGATCCTCAGAGGCCTGTGATACACCTGCAGGCCTTTCCATGTCAGCCAGAAAGGCACTGTTCATCAGGTCCTGCAGCAGCACAGCTGATTTCAACAATCGTGTACTTGCATAACCTGCTCATTGTTGAAACTTCAGCTGTACATACAGACTGTGCTTTGTGTATTCTTCTATCCATGGACAGCAGTAACAACCACATGTGCATGTACACTGTAGTGCTAAAGATGCAACAGTGACTGAAGCCTGCACATCACTCACATTTGCCTTGTCAAACAGCCAGTCCAACATGTCCAAAGGCATCTGGACACAATCTACACCATTTTCAGTGGTTTTGGCTGCTGGTTGCCGGAGTTGTTCCAGCAGCTGTGACCACTGGTCCATCATGAAGGCAAGTACGCCAGGGTGGCCACTGCACTGACTGAACACTGATTCTGCGCGGCTGATCCAGCTTTCCTTCAGTTCACCTGTAGGTGCAAGGCAGACAACACCACATTCTATGTGTGGGCACTTTGCTGCTCACAAGTTTGATGCTGCTGGCTCCACAGTGTTTCGCTCCAAGATCTCCAGGAATCATGAGCTGTTCCTTCTCTCGATGTTGTTACTTGCATGCAAGCTATGGCATGTGACGTCTCTGCTAACCACACATCATCCTCCAGCAAGTGCAAGTACCTCACCTGCAGCCTGCTCATCAGAGCTCAATAGCAAGGCGTAGTCAGCTGCAGACTGTTGTAGCAGTGCCAAGTTGCCAATCACACCAATTCGCTTATACCCCGCATTGCTCTGGGCTAGAGCTTTGCTGAGTGTGATGCTCAGTTCATCATGTAGGCGAGTGCCCCCACTGCCACCTGCAGCAGCACACATCAGTCTATATGCAACAGGCTGAACGTACTTGACAACATCTGACATGCAGAATCACAATTCTACAGCACCCACTGTCTTGTTTTGTTGGCTACTGACACAGCAGCGTGTCCGTGCATAGTGCACTTGCCTGCAGCACCAGTTGGTCCCTCGCCTGCATTGCCAGCTGGCTGCACTGCAGTCAGAGCAGCAAACATGCTGAACACCTGCTGCAGCTGATGGTCTGAGAAGCCTTCCAGGTGGTCCAGGATATTTGCTAGGTATGAACTGTACTGACTCAGCACTGAGCGATGCTGCTTGGCCAGAACTGTCAAGACCTGCAGTGTAGTTGCAACAGGAAGCACCTGAAGAAGCCAACCCGCTTGCAGGCTTCATAAACCGATCTCTCCCATCCTGTATGTGGTAATCAAAACGCATTATTCTGTTGAAAAAGGTTCTGCAACCAACTGAGGGCACATGGCTGTGTAATCAAGTGTTGCTAGTGCATTCACTGCCAGCACCGACCTGCAACGCCACATCTTGCTCCCCAGCAGCACCAGATCCAAGGTGCCCATGTAGTGCCTGCAGTACTTGTTGGCGCTCAAGTGAGCTGTCCACACCCACAAACAGGTCAGTATACATATGCGCGGCTGCTGTAGTGAGCTGGGTGTCCTTGGCTCTGCTCCAAGACTCAGCCAAGGAAAGCATGGACGACCACAACTCATAGAAGCTGACCTGTTGTGGACATGCACACAAGAGTGACAGGAACCTGTGTATGCTGCCAGTCTGAAAGATAATACCAGCTAAATACCCAAGTGTGTTACAACAAGCAGGAGTGGCACATGGCTGGGCACATGAGGGCGAGATGTTGAAAAGAATATATCTTGTTGCCAGCCTACCAAGTGCCCCTGCAGTGACTTGCTCAACCATGTTGGTGTCACATGGCCATCTACCAGCTTCTTCCTCAAACATGTCTCAGCTGACTTCTTGCTTGTGCCAACTTTGACACACAGGGCTAACAGCACCAACAGATCAAAGCAGCGGTGGGAGCTTGGGTCTGCAGAGACAAAGCAGAGAAACTCGACACATGTGCCGAGACTGTGCTGCCGTTCCATTTATGTTGTCTGGTAAGCCAGAAACAGACAGATCACCAGCGCTTTTCAAACTTGCCTGTAAAACCAGCTTCAAGCTTCAAGCAGGCTGCAGCTGCAGCATTGTTGCCCTGCAGGCCAGTGATCAGTTCTTTGACCACCAAAGCTTCAGCACCCTTGCCCCTGGCAGCAACAACACCTTTCTGTTTGTGATCCACTACTGCTAGCCTAGGGTCGGAGGGGTTCATGAAGTGAAGGCTATTCCGCAGTGTTGTCAGCACCTGCAATAAGAAAAGGAACGCCAGTCAGCTGTGCTTCAAAGGACGCAGCACTCTGCCATGGCGATCCAGCAACACCTGTAGATGCCAGGGTATGTTACATTGTCAGTCGCATGGAGTCCCACCTGCTCAGCATTTGTCTTGTCCACAGTGCTTAGAAGAAACCTGATGAGCCCGGGCAAATCTTCAACCTCCACTGCAAGCAGCTGTTCCACCATCACTCTCAGAGCGCGGTCCTGCACAGCATCAAACCGCTTCAGCCCTTGCAGAGGTTGCTATAGCAACATGAGACGAGGTGCACACGACAAGTGCAGCAGGACACATTGCTGATTGTAGTAATTCAAGACAGCTGCATTGGCCCGAATTCAACCTACTTGCAGCTGTGGTTCCAGCTGCATGTTTGCAAGGCAGTCTATGACTGAGGGCATGAAGGACAAGTCTTGCTCCATCAACCCCTGCAGCGTCTCCACCACAACCTGCAGTAGGATCAATCAAGATTCTGTAAGCAGTAGAACCCCAACACATCATCACAGAGCCATAACATGTAGAGACAGTACCACCACAGACATGTCAGAACCGCTGCTGGCTATACAGGACTTGGAGCCGGGGGATGTATGTCGTACCTCATGATCTTGTGGCAGCACCACTTCTGGCAGAAGCCCAATCAGCTGCTGCTGTACAGCTGGGGAGCAGACAGGCAACACTTCCAGTATTGTTGCGGTAAGTGCAGCTTCATCAGCAACATGCTCTAGCCTGCAATCGGTAGCAAGGGCGTTACGGTACTGGTACCGGTACGGGTACCTGTCATCGTGACTGCTACTGTACATGGATACAACCGCAAGTTGCAGGCACTGCATGGAAAGTGGCATGACGTCATACCGTGCTCCTGCTGCTCTCATAAATCACTCACCATCTGAGCTGACCAAGTATGAGCCCAGGTATGGTGGAGGCGCTGCTGTTGCGGCCTTCATTGACATCCTCCTCACACTCTCCTTGGCTGAACTCTGGCAGTTTGTGCAGAAGCAAGGTAGCAACCTGCTGCTGTATAGTGGGCATGTTGAGTAACATTCGGATAAAACTGTCACCAGTAGCAAAGTTGACCTGCAACACGTGTGGTGGCACAGTCAATGTACCTTGCTAGTCTAACAGACTGCCACAGTGTGTCTATGGTTCAGGACCTCCAAGTATGGTGATGTTTGCCTGTGGAAAGGTGTTCATCCGTCCCACCTTGCGCATCGAACATCCACATGTACTAGTGACATCACTGCAACTTACTTGCACTGTTACAGTAATTGGCAGCAGGCACTTGCGCAGCAGCTCCTCATCTGCTATTGCATCTGTCAGGCTGGCAATGAAGGCTTGTTGGGCTACCGCCATGCTTAGGTCAGCTGCAAGCTGCCGTCTTGCCTGCCTTGGATCATCAACAACAACCTCTGGTGCATGCTGCTGGCAGCTGCTTGAATTGCTGCTCGCCAAACCACGGATACCTGACCGATCCACCTGCACATGCACATGTGTAGTTACAAAGGAGCCATGCTTGGGGGGGGGGATGCAGAACATGGCAGCTTCTGCAGTAGACCATGCACTTCTGGTGGGGAGAGACTGGCCTGCAATCATAACATCAGCAACCTGAAGTACGTCAGTGGCTTACAATAAGCTGAAAGGTTGCCGACTGTTCCAAGGGCTGCAATCGCTGGCGTTTTGAACTTCTTTCTAGAGAAGGTACGTTAGATCTATCTGTCAATGGCATCGCCGACATTTGCCCACTTCCTGCCATCCGCCAATGCCTATTGACGACAGAAGAGCTCTGCTTTCAGCACATCCAGCAGTGGTCACATGCGCAGCATGCCTTGTCCAGTTGCCGATCAGACAAATTTTTGGCTGTTCAGTGGATAAAGTAAAGCAGCACTATGTGTTCCAGTATCTGGTTGGATATGAGGAAGGGTTGCACAACACAGTACAGTTCAAGGTGGTGTGATACGCGGAAATCAATCAGCCAAAGGTGTAGTGGCACTGTCTACTAGTACTCACTTGATAGCACGTACGAAGGGTCAGGGCAGCCTCATTGTGCTCAGCAGGCAGTTGCCTTCAAACAGCTGGTCCCCGAATAATAACACGTCGACGTCGACAGCATGCGGCAGTGGATTACCAGCATCATACGTTGACAGGGGTGTTTACTGTGCCTCTCATCGCCTCACTTGTGCTGACTACCAGTATCTACGTTTGCCGGGTATTTCGTCCTGGCGCCTTGCCCATGTGCTACTGTATCAGCTGAGCTGTAACGCTGGATTCATATCATGCAAACGTACAAGGTTGCTTCTCATGCAGTTGGCCTGGTTGGCAGTACCTACCATGTGGGTCCCGTCCACTGTTGGTGGGCTTCTTGAGATGCGATCTTGAAATGCAGTTTGAGCCTTTCGCATGTTATTCAGGTGTCAAGAAGGTGTTCTGGGAGTGTGCGAAACCCAGTGTTGCCAGGAATTGCCCCGCCCAGGTGTCGCTGTTCAGCAGCTTCATCAGTCAGCAGAAGTGACAGAGCAGCACGAGTCCAGTGTGCAGCAGCAGCAGCAGCGCCGGTAGGTATTTTGGCTCAACTGTATTGAATATTGACTCATCACATACAACAGGAGATTTTATCGGGGCACTTGCTTGAGGTTTAAGTAGCCAATAACCCTTGCAAGCAGCAGGGCCCGTCTTCAGCTGCTGCATGTCAGGACGACGAGATAAAAGTCAGAATGCTCGTGCAGCAACCGTGATGCTCACAGGTCGTACATGCAGCAGAGGGGATTGTGACATTATGAGGCAGCAGTTGCATGACCTACCGCAATGTTGTTCGTTCTAGGCTGATGGGCGTGCTGCGGGTGAGGAGGTGCTAGCTCAGCTACGCAGAATCATCGATCCAGATTTCGGGGAAGACATTGTCTCTTGTGGATTTGTGAAGGATTTGAACATTGAAGCCAGTTCTGGAGCAGTGTCTTTCACACTAGAGCTGACCACTCCAGCTTGCCCAGTCAAGGACCAGTTCAAACGAGAAGCTACTCAGTTTGTACAGGTGCTCGCCCTGCTCAGAGAACGAGAATAGGAGTAATGTGTGGTGTTGACATGATTGCAAGCACATAGCAGTTGTTGGTGCAGATTCAAGATTCCAGATAGCGAGTGACATGCATGGTGCATGACCTCTCCCTGATTGTATCCCTGTTTGATGATGCACTGCTGCAGGAGCTATCCTGGGTGAATAGTGTGGATGTCAAAATCAGCAGTCAGCCAGCTAAGCCAATCACAGCAGGTGACAATGGCCGACCAGGGGGTCTCAAGGATGTACGGCATGTCATTGCGGTTTCAAGTTGCAAGGGAGGTGTTGGCAAGTCCACTACAGCAGTCAACCTGGCATACACACTAGCACAAATGGGTGCCAAAGTAGGTGCAGCAAACAGCCAATGCCGACAGCCTGTTCACTTTGCAGCAATGCAAATAAACTGTCATCTGTTGGTTGGTCTATGCTGAAGCCACAAGTGAAAGGCTTGTCCTGAACATGTACAGCTGAACTGTGGGCATTGTGTAATGTGACACATCAGCAAAGAGCAATCCAGGTGTGACTGTTATTCGTTGTGCAGCTTCATGCTCTCATCTGCTGTACATAGCACTCAACTCTGGGAGGCTGTTGCATTAGGACCACAGCGTTGTGCACAGTGAGTCTTGCCTACTATGGTCAGCCCTGAGCTCCGCATACTCCGTATGGATCCCGAGACACGAGCCATCACCCCAACAGAATATCTGGGCGTGCAGCTGGTATCATTTGGGTTTGCTGGTCAGGGCAGTGCTATCATGCGAGGAGCCATGGTGTCTGGGTTGATACAGCAGTTGCTTACAACCTCACAATGGGGTGAGAGATATGCAGTAGGTTAAGCACTCACCTTACTTACCATTGTGAACATGCTGACTACATGATTCTGCGGTCTAACTGGTACAAGTCAACATGCAGGGCAGGCAGTGATGCAGAACAGCAACCGCTGCCAGTGCATGCAGGATCACATTTGGCTGATCAACATGCAGAACATCGGCTGTCGGTCGTGTTGCACCTTGCTGCAGCAGCTGTCATAGTTGGTGACATGGTTCTGTCTGCCTTCCTTCTGCTCTGCCAGGCGAGTTGGACTACCTCATAGTCGACTTCCCTCCAGGCACCGGCGACATCCAGCTTACGTTGTGTCAGACAGTAGCCTTCAGTGCAGCAGTTGTAGTCACTACCCCTCAGAAGCTGGCGTTCGTAGACGTAGCCAAAGGCGTCCGCATGTTTGCTAAGCTTGCTGTGCCAGTGGTAGCAGTGGTTGAAAACATGTCATATTTTGACGGTGATGATGGCAAGCGGTACAAACCCTTTGGTGAAGGCAGTGGCAAGCAGGTGCAGCAAGACTTTGGCATACCCAACCTCCTGCAGTTCCCAATCGTCCCTGACCTTTCAGCAGCTGGCGATGGTGAGGGCGATCACTTGCAGTAATGGCAGGCAACACAATCCCTGGGGTGCCAACAAGTGTCTCAGAATCTTGCTCTGTGCGCACAGGCTGTTGCTACTGTGACATAACTGGTTGACCTGCTGATTCGCTGCTGAGCTGTGGCCGCACTGACAGACTCCTTACGTTGCTGTGTTTGTTGCAGATGGGCTGCCTCTAGTAGTATCAGAACCAGCAGGTGCTGTCGGTGCTGCTTTCATGAACTTGGGCGCCACAGTGGTTAGGGAGGTTGCCAAGCTGTCAACAAAGCACAAACACGGAGTCACATGGGACGAGCAGCAACAATTGTTGCGACTCGTGCTGCCTGCTGCACCTGGTTCAAGCCCATCTGCTCCATTCTACCTGGATCCTGCTGTGGTACGGCGGCATGACACCAGTGCCAGAAGTCTGAACGAGTGGACAGGAGAGGCAATGGGTGCTGGTGAGGTGCCAGATGATGTCAAGCCTGTCAGCATCGCCCTAGTAGGCAATTATGCAGTGCAGATAACATGGGACGATGGATTTAACCAGGTATGCTGCGGTATCAAAGTTTTCCAGTGGTTATCATGACCTCAACAGGCCAATTTGACGCACACAGGCACGATAGGCCATGACTTTCTCCATGCTGCTGCTGCTGCTGCGCACAGCTGTATCAATCAGCAAACAGGACACGGTCCAAGCTGCTAACTCGTCGTACACCCTACATTTCAAACACTTGCAGGTTGCTTCGTATGACTTGCTGAAGTCTTTGATGCCGTTCAGTGTTGAGCCGGCGGTCCTGGAAGTAGGTGGCGTGAAGGTTACTGTTGACCTGAGCCAATGATGTCGGGGTGCTGCAGCAATGCACATACATGTAGATTTCCTGTAAGAGAATGATTCAGTTTAAATTGAGTGATACGCCACTGTGCGGTGCCATCCTCAGTGAGGGTTCACGGTCACACACATACCGGTGCGTTGAACGCAGCCCCAACCATTGAGCAGGTAACTACCGAATTAATGAATCGCACAAAATGCAGGCCAGTTGTTTGAGCTCTAGGTCCTTTCACGGAAGCGTCAGACCCTTCCAATCAACCGTTGTAGCACCTCGTGTTTCACGCACAGCTGTTGTGGTGGAGAACCGGGTCGCTATAAGGTTCCAGCGATATGGCCGCAAAAAGGTGTGCATGGGCCCTAGGAGACTAAATTGATGTGTCCGGAAGTGATATATCATCTTCTATCACCAATGTGTTTGCTTTGGGTCTAGGTAGTACCGGTCACACAGCAGCAGTACCTGATGGCTGCCCATGCACCATTGCCTTCTCATGTCGCGTTATCGCATGTTATGATGACGTATTGTTTCGCTTACAGGCACCATTTTACCGCCTGGTCGCCATTGACAGCAGAGACAGACGGGATGGCAGACCAATTGAGTATCTGGGCTGGTATGACCCCTTAAAAAAGGAGACCAACTTGAACGCTCCTGCAATCAAGAAGTGGCTGCAGGTTGGGGCACAGCCGTCAGATACAGTAAAGAACCTTCTAAAGAAGGCGTATGTCATCCAGCCTGATGCAGTCAAGGTGGATGTACCACGAGTAGAGTTATAGGTTCCTAAGCAGCGGGGCCAGTTACTGATGCAGCAGGCTACAAGGCAGCATGGGCCTGTCATGGGTGCCAGGACAGGCAGATGCTTGCCAGTGGGTTATGAAGCTGCAACGGCAACGGCAATGCCTACAGCCTGTGCACTTGCACAGTCTGCAGGGCATACAGCAGTGGGGTGCCGTTTTGTCACCAGCAAGTTGTATTCTTGGTTCTTGTCGCACAGGCCATGCAGGGCTCAATAGAGGGCAGCATCTGGAAACTTATTGCTCTCTCTAGCGCACGGACATCAGCTATGTGGCGCCTGGGGCAGTTGACCATCTAAATTGAACAGCGCAGCAGCAGCAAATCGGGCTGCCATCATCTGTCAGTGGTAGTGTGTGCCAAGTCATCAGAGAGTGTTCATGCTATTTATATATCGACCACGGTCCATTACATCAAAGATATCTGAATTGGCATACTGGCCCAATTGCATTATGTAAATTTCTTCGGCACATCGTGGTCATGGTGCGGCCCACCTCATCAAGCAGCAAGCATGTCGCAGGGTGGTGCTGTTTGGTGGTGGGACGAATTTTCACATGGCAGCTGCAGATAATAGGTATGCGCCAGGCAGCTTCATGCAGCTGCAGATCGTAGACTGGCCCAGACTCCTCAGCAGTGTGCAGACGTCTGCAGTGCAGGCCGACCTAGCTACCGTAGTGATCTCATGATCCGATCAGTTAGTAGAGCGTTACACCTGCTGTGCAAAGGATCTAGCATCAACATCGAAAGATTTAGTTGTGTTTGCTTTGCTGCTCTTATGTAAATTTCACATCGATCAGATGCCGCACTGCACTGAGGTTGCACATCTCACATGTGATTGTTACATTGACACATGGATAGCAGCGCTGCTGTGCCGGGTACGACCTGGGACTGCTTTGGTGTGGTACACTTGCCAAGTAGTTGCAGTGCTGTCTGGTACTTATGCACAGTGTCTCGTTGCGTGAGGCTCCTTCGTCAGGCATGCAGCTGAGACAGTCAATACATACTGCACTGTAGCAATCAGGGCAAAGTTACACCAAGGCTTTCACCGTCTGCAACGGTTGCAACAACACCAAGCACAACATGAGCGCTAGATGCTGAGTGAGCTGCGCATGCACAAATGAACAACCTGCACAAGACTCATGGGGTAGAGTCTCACTGGTAGACTTCAGGTATGCACCAAGAGCATGCTTGAAAATATGCACATATGCAAGCTCTGAAGGCAACAGTCACGAAGACCTGTCAAAGCAAACCTTTCCCTGCTTCTGGCAGGCATGGCTACTTGCATCAAGCAACCCATCCAGACATATAATGCAGAGAGAGGGCACTGCTGATCAGAATTGAGTCAGACAGAAGACGGATGCTCACAGCCATCAAAGTTGCTGCTATAAGCCCAGGACTGTGCGTAACAACCTGAGGACCTGCATATGGTACCATAGAGAAAGCCTTACATGCTACTATCAATCATTTGCGCTGGGTCATCACTGCATTCAAAAGACCTGCAGTCTCCAGTGACTGGTTCTCATCTGTGATGGGTGCTGGAGGGAATCCAGTGAGCAGCTGATATCCTGAAGACATATCTGGCCTTGCAGCACGTATAAATCGCCTGATGTCAGCTACTGTATGTGTGGTATTCATACGGGCGACCATGCGGCTGCCATCAAAGAGCCTCAGCTGTATGCTGGTGGTGGGCTGACTCTCATTCACGCCCTTCCACTCTCCTGGGTCCTCAGAGCCGCTGCCGGTTGCTGCTGCACTGCTACTAGCTCCTGCTGCGCTGCTGCTGCCCAGTGTGCGCCCAGAACCAGCAAATGCAACATACCTGCAATGACGAGAGCAGACCCGTGCGAACATGCATTTGCTGTGAGATTACGACATGTTGCATGCAGAGTTTGAACTATGTAACCACACTAAGGTGAACAATTACTGGATGAACTGCACACAGAGTGTGACAGCAACAACAGACGATGTCCTGAAACGCAACACCCACTTTGGCAGTTCGAAGTCCTCCTCTACTCTGAGAAGGTTGACTGTTACTTCCATACTGCTGTTTCCTGGATCTAGCTCCTGCGGACACTCGCCCTTGCTGACGCTGCTGATGAAGTCAAGGTTTGCAGGATCATCCATGTTTCGTGGAGGTCCGTCGTCAACTGTGAAGATGTTGTTACGATAGAATCTCACCACATGGTTGAGAGCATCAGAACGCTGCGGTACAAGATACATGTGCTGGTAAGCTCTTCATGCATCTGACATAAGTGTTATGCCAGCAGCAGGATGTGACTGAATGCTGTGCCCAACAGCAGAGCTGGTGTCCTGCAGGGGTACAACCGCGTACTGCTTGCACGTGTCAACATGTGCAGCTGCTTTTTACAGCTGCAACCTCACTGTTGAAGTCAATCACTGCAGTGCTGGTCACTGGTGTGGTCAGAAACCAATGCTAAAGACTCAGGAAGTTTTGTCCAAGTGCTACTGATAAGGAAACCAGACCATACTACTGAAGCCTGGCCGGGGCAGTTCAAGTGCCAACCTGTGCAGCTGCGCCTGCTCCACCTGCCAGCGTTCGACCCTGTCCTCTAAAAGCACTCTGCTCTGGAAGATCATCTGAGGTTCCTTGCTTTGCTCCAATAGCCCTGGCTTTCTGGAAGATACTGCCAACCCTATCCTCATCCTCACTATCCTCCTGCAATGGCACAACCTTTCAGAAGCTGAACAACCTCGGCACGCACCATAGCAAACAACTAATCTCCCTCACCTCTGGTGCGCCTCTTATTAGCTGGCCACTGTGAAACAGAGTATGGGCGAGGGGTGAGCAACAGATCAACTGACAGGTGAGCCGTTGCGGGTGCTGAGGAAAGCATGCAACCTTGCCTTTTCTCTCCCCCAGCGTAGTAGTCGTTATGTTTTCTGTTGTCATCATCACTGCCTTCGCCGTTGATATCAGAAAGGCCCCTGATGTTTGCCATTGCTGCAGCTCTGTACTTGGTGTTTCAGAACGTGATGAAGTCAACAAGCTCGTGTTCTTCAACACAGACGCAGTGTTCGATGCGACAGTGCGTCTAATGGCGATCAGCCGTAGGTTGTCAGTGTGATGCAGGCAGAAGGACGGGCACCTGCGGATTACCTCAGCCATGTTGTTGGTCGATAAGGGCGATAGGCCTGCCGAATCACACCCAATAAGAGTATGCATACAGTTCTAAGAGTGTTGCTGGCAGTTGCAAGTGCAAACGGTACGAAGATCAGGCTTACCCCACGAACGTTTGACTGTGCGAGTTATTGCTTATCAGTCTCTTTGCTGTGAAGGCAGCCGCTATGCCTATCAGAGATGTGGACAAACTTGAGGCAGTACCCGATGGCCTGCTCCTGCAACAAGATATGGAGTACATGGTGAGCCAGGAGATGCTGGGCACTTAAAATGCAGTGATCTCTGTCAAACATCGGTCAGTCTGAACATGTATTTCTCAACGGGTACACCAGGCGAAGCACAAGTTGGATCAGTTGATGGGAGAGCTTATCACAGACATCTTGAAGCAGAAGCCTCATGATCCACTACAGTTCATCATAGACTCCATCACTTTGGGACCTGAAGATGCACTGCAGGCAAGTCTGAGATGTAAATTGGCTGTGACCCATAGCAGACTGTGCTTCCTCGCTGGCACTTACTCAGAGAGCCTTGAAGTCAGCTAACAAACACCGACAACGAATACATTGTGCTCCCATGCACGCATGGCATGCTGCTACATACCTCAATGTGCTGTCTTTCCAGGATGAAGCCACTGGATTGCCAAGCCATCGGCGGCATAAGCTGGAGAGAGTGTTCAAGATCATAGATAAGGTGATGTACCGTCTGTGTTATGGGGCAACAGACTGTAACAGCAGTGATATAACATGGGTATATAATGTGCTTGCTGACTTGTACAATCAACAATCGTCAAAAGCAGTGGATTGGATTGTGTCTAATGACACTCACACACCACTAGTCTCTTTTATGATTGGAATGTAGAAGTCCTAGAGCATGGAGGGCTGCATACTTCAATTTGAAAGCACCGGAAGCACAGAGTAGTCTGCTTGTGCGCCTGCAGAAACTCTTGGGAGTTCACCAATGCCATTCACCAATGCCAGTGGCACTCGACTTTGGGCAATTCTTACGCTGGTCACTTGATTGACGTTGATAGTTGTTCATGGGTGTACCCTGCAGGATGGCAGTGGCAGAGTATCTTTGCGCACACTACAGAACTATGCCAGCAAGTATGGAGGAGAAACACTGACACTAGATGATCTCAAAGCCTTGTTTGATGACTTCAAGCCGAACGTAGATGGTATATTCGGACTGAAGGAGTTTCTTATCTTCTTCTCACGGGTGAGTGCTCACCATCATGCAAAGCATATGTAGTGGTTCTTACTGCCATGGCTGTCAGCACCATTAGGTACTCTACGACAGCTGCTATCATGAAGTCAGCCACTAAGTGCGAGCTGGCTGCATACTCTGTTAGGACCTGGCTTCTTGACACCGACATTCTGCATTGAAAGCTTGCAGATCCAGTTGTTGTCAGATGGTTGTGCATGGCTGTCAACTGGGCCGTCAATCTCTCCATGCTTCCTGAGGACAACTGTGCACACAGTGCATGTCGTGATCAATCAGTGTGTATGTCCTGTAGGTGTCTAGCACTATGCCCAACAGTGATTTTGATGCAATGGTTACAGAGATGTCTTCCTGAATCTTGCTGGCAGTGTCTCCGTGTGGCAGAGTGATCTGCATTTGACGAGATAGACAGCACTGTAAGTACGCAACACTCTTAGGGTGTTACTTCACACCTATGGTGGAGTTGGATGAGCATCAAGCTGACATCAGGTCTGAGTCTCAGGTCTTGAAACTGAGCAGCTGAACTACCCACCATGGTTATGGCAGCTGAGCCATCAATTGTGCTGCTGTATACAGCTTCCTTAGGTGTGCTGATGCATGCTTGTACAGGTTTTATGATGTATCATGACTTTGATCTTCCTTGTAACAGATCAACGATACCTTCAGTCGTCACGTGGCTTCAGCTGCAACTGTCGCGGGACCATACAACGACATCCGTATTCAGGAATGCCATTAATGATCCGATGCAAGAATAGAGGACGCTGCATACTTTCCAGTGTATTGGACTTGTGAGGCAATATGACGGTTGTGGAAATTTGCATCGACAGTGTGGCTGGCGCCAGAGCAGCACAGCAGGCCCAAGCTGGCCGAGTAGAGCTGTGCTCTGATTTGGTTGAAGGCGGGATAACCCCTAGTTGTGGTAAGCTTCACAGGAGCAACGTGCTGCTCTTCAGAGTCTGCTGGCACAGGGAAGCTGTCAGTTTGATAAGTTCAACCAGCCCCAGCAGCATTGCCCTGGCTGCAGGGCTGATCAGGAATGTTCGTGGCTGTCTCACTTCTACACAGCTCATGGTCATGATCAGGCCAAGGGGTGGCGACTTTGTGTATGACGACGATGAGCTACAGGTTGTGGTTACCACTGTTATGTAGAATTGGAAATGCTGTGGCACTTCTCATGCAGCAGCGATCAGACTCAGACTCAGACGTAATGTAGATACCTTCAGCAGCTCTGGAAGATGATTGAAAGCTGTGTTGCTGATCTCTGTGTCTCAGTTATGTACAGCCCCAGATGTTGGACTCCTTGTGAACCAGGTTGATGGCCATGTTCTGCTATGAGCAGGTGATGGTGGATGACATCAAGACCTGCAAGGAGCTTGGAGCACATGGTGTGGTTATTGGCTGTCTGACCGTCACTGGTCAGGTGGATGTGCCTAAGGTGTCAACCCTGTTGCAGGCTGCAAGGCAGCAGGTAAGC
>JARWLF010000310.1:0-18896 GCA_029853055.1 Scenedesmus sp. KT-U
CAATGTACCACGACAACTGGCAGCACCAGAGTCTTAACTGTCTGAAGCATGGATAATCGACTGCACCTTCGTTTTGTTGCGCGAATCAGTGGGTTGGGTGGTGAACGTTAGCAATGCGTCAGTCGAGACATGCACTCGTTTGTTTTTATGGTTGTTTACTAGACAACCAGTGCACGCTTTGGCTCACAGACCTGCATACTCTGCATGGCGTACACATCACAACCTGTATAAGTCAATTACTACGGTGGATATTTTGTTGACTAGACTTCATGCGTATGGTGGATTGCAGACTACATGTGTATGGTAGATTGCATCAGTCACGTGCCCGTGCGGTCTCTTGGCCAGGCAGTACTGCAGGCAAGTCGAAAGTGTTCTTTTGTAAAGTCAGGCCAGACATCCACATGTGTTGGTGTCCCCTTGCTGCAGTAGCGTATACTTGCTGCAGTACGTACTTTGGGCCAAACCGTTGAGTTCCTAGTTGAACAATGATCATGAGTTTGTTACACGGGAGGTGGTCTTTGACTGAGTAAGTACTGCTAGTCCAGATATTGCTCTTGTTCCAATCAACTGAGTGACTCAGCGACCTACAACACACGCTGCAACAGCTAGAACAACACTGTCCAACACTCCACCATATAGTCACAAGTGGCCAGTGGGTATGTTCCTACTCTAAATCCCCACACCCAAGTAACCAGCCGCCATAGTGTCTGAGACACGTACATGCGAGGCATAACAGAGAATCAATGCACACAGTGACATCTTCGCAGCAATGCCTTGCATAGGCAGGCATAGAAGCAAATAGTGCGACCTATGACAACTCCAAGAATGGTTGCTGCATACCAAGCATGTACATCCTATTAGAGTTCATCACATACCAAGGGAATAGCACAACCTGCGAGTCATGTCTACAATCTGTGCGACAACTTCAACACACCATCATCTGACCGGCAGATGAAAGGATGGTCACTAGGTAAGTCAGCAAAACTACTCCCTCAGGCTGGCACTGGATTCAGAATGACACAATCAGCCAACAACCGCCAAAATCTACCAACTGTTGTCAGCTTAGCCTGCCAGTGGGACAACAGGGCTGCCATAGCTTGCTGCCGTTGTTGAGCTTGCTGCCTGAGCTGGTGTCTCTGCTGATCTTGACGATGCTGCACTAGCTGCCTATGCTGTTGTTGAGCAGGAGTCATAGCAACAGGCCTAGACCTTACCCAAGTCCCCTCGGCACCATCAACCTGCATAGATGACAATCATTCAACTTCTACATAAGCGCTTGCATGGACTGCAAAAGTTGAAAGTTTGAAACCCGCTGTCGGCCCTTGGGTATCTATGCCTCCAAAGTCACTCGAAGTGACATACACAACAAGCATCATCAGCAATCTCTCGCAGACTGCACACAAGCACACTGCAACCTCTGACAGGCTGTAGCTGAGATAATTGAGATAATCGTGACAATTGCAAAAGGCAATTAGGTTCACGCGGCCGTAGGGTTACAGAGTTTACCGTATACGTAATAAAGTGACTTTATACTGCCGGTGATCGGGCAGGAAGATTATCTGGTGGCCATGCAGATCGTCGGTGAGTTCGTGTAAGCGGAAGTCAACACTATTTTAGTCAGTATGCATGACGCACAGCGCTCTGTAGTCTTTCACAGGATTCGGCGGAGTGTCTGTCGATCACCGCGGAAGCTTTCAGAGGCTCGGCGCCACCGATCCGCGGACCAGCCCGTGGCTGTCAGTCCTGCAGAGAATAATGAATTGCTCCGCAGTCAGTTCTGCGCTGCATAGACCTATTTGTTCTGATACAATGCAGAGTAGAATGCTTATGAGTCGTGCAGAACGTCGAAAGTCGCTACTCTAGGACTATCCAAGCTTTGCTGTCGACAGACATGTCTGTAGCTCGTCGCACGTGCAATTCTTCTCTCATAGTGCTAGTTCCGTCACTTGGTGTTGCAAATCGTTGTGATGCTGAGAAGAAACACTACTACGAGGCCTGTCCGCTTCAGGGTTGGCATCTTCGTCGCCCAGAACAAACAATTTCGACCTCGGCTGTCCGGTCGAGCAAAGAATCTGACCACTCGGCAACCCACTACATCAGTACTGGCAAGAGCATTCTCCCGGCCCGAGATACCACTTCAAAACAAAACCTCCGACGATCAAATGGTCATCTGGACGAAAGCTCCCAGCGAAAGATGCGAGCCCTGATTCGCCTGCATCACTGCACACGAGTGCTTCCGAAATCAGTGTGTATCTGTGGACACAACGTTGTTGACAGACCTAAGAGGATGCTCACTTGATCTTCTTGTATGCCAGGCCCCATGGTTTCTATATGTATGCACGTTGCGCTTTACGCTTAGTTGTATGCCATAAGTATGTTACTGATCACTCTTGCTGTCAGAGCTGGTTGGGTTTGCTGCTTGCAAAAGGCCTCACTTGCAAACTTTGGTTGAAGCATGTTGCTTTGAGTGTGCGAGTTAGACCTGAATGTTCACCAGGTTAGATCTGGAATTCCATGCCTCTTTGAGTTGTGCCCCTGAGCCATCAGCTGGCTCCTTGGAGAAAACCCCTACCACTTCAGTAAAGGCCAACATGCAGTAGCAGTTGTATCTTTCTAGCTGCCTTCTTCCAGTGTATCAAGCTCTGTGTACCCACAAGCTTCAGTCACACTCTTAATCTTGCACAACAATGAAGTGCGATAGCAAGAGCTAGCTAGGTATACAACAGTGACCGCTGAACAATCACCCCCCGTTGGCTGCCTAGTAACATGAAACAGCAACGAACCATATCACCCAGACTTTGCCTGGCTGTGTCTGATCAAAGCCCATCCACATCCATCATGACATGACATCATGACACTAAATCGATTTTGCTACACGGTACACAAGTGATTTCAATGAGTCCTGCATCCACTCCAACATTTGCAAACACAAAGATTGGGCTTGAAGCACTGTTCTCATTGTCGCAATTGATGAGGAAATGCTGACAACATAGCCGTGACTGGCACATGGTACCATGTACATATTGAATTGCAGTGCACCACACAATACACCCAGGGCAGCGGTGACGCACAATTACACGCCAGGAACACTCACTGCCACAAGATGACAAGCTCAGGCACGCAGGTTGGCCCAAAACCAATCTTTCACTAATTCGCAACCATGAAACCCTTCAAGTACTCGCAGTTTGGTCAACCTGGTCAAGTGCATCACACCCTGTTGTCGCACTTGCAGAGGCACATCAAGATCTAGTCTTGTCAACTCTTGCAGCTGACCGATCACTGGCAAGGCAACCTCATCTGCTAGACTATGCAGAGACAGTGCCTGCAAACCAGTGAGCTTCAGTACACAAAGCACATGACCAGCAACTCTACCATTCAACATTACATCCAGACTTGTTAAACCGCTGAAACATGTAAGGTGTAACAAGTGCTGAGGGATGTGGCTGGCTTCACACTCGTCCTCAAAACAAAGAGCCAACTCCCTCAACTTTGTCAGGTGCTTCAGGTTCTGGAACAGACTGCCGATCTGTATGCCAACATCAGCCTCAGCATCTACATCTTCTTCTTCATATCCATCAGGGTCTCCAAACTTCAGGTCCAGTCTTGTTAGGTTGGTGCAATGCCAGATTGCTTCAAGGGCTGCACCCATCACCTCTGCAGGGTGGCACAATCTGATGTGCAGGGCTACCAACGGTTGAAGCTGATGCCAAGCAGGGGCTGCAGCTGATGCAGACACTGCTCTGAAGTAAGATAGCTCAATGGCCACTAGCTGCTTCATCTGCTTCAGCAGCAACACGTCTTCAGCTGCATCATCACTGCCTTTGCTTTTCAGCCGCTTGAGCTGCTGCAGGGATGCAATGTTCAGATCAACTACAGCTGAGCCATGTCCGTTGTTTACGACCAGGGTCCGCAACTGCTGCGGCAATGCTGAAAGTGAAGCGCCAATTTCATCACAAATTGTGAGGCAAAGGTGCTGAAGCTGTGTGAGGTGAGACAAAGCCACAACCTGAGGGCCCCTTCCCAACAAGCTGATGTCCAGTTTGCAGAGTTGCTGAGGCAACAAAGCAAGGTGCGAAGCATCAGCATCTTGTAGGTAATCCAGGGACCACTCTTTGAGCTTACTAAGCCTGTTGATGCTGCTGAGGCGCCATTCAGTGAGATGCCAAAGTCAAACCCATCATCCCTCTGTATTGCCATGCTCCTCAGGTTTGTGAGACTGCTGTGCGCTGCATGCCATGCCATTGAGCACTGGGCAGTGCTGATCCCAGGCACTGAGATCCTCAGCTGCGTCAATGTCGCTGCTGGAAGAGCTGACAGTAGTGAAGGGCTTGACATGGTGTTGCAACATGTAAGCTCCTGCATCCGCAGCGGCCGTGATGTTGCGGCACCTGCCACAGAAGCTGTTACAGCTGGCATGCTGCATCCTGGCAGTGACTGAACTGCTGCTCCTGCGACCTTCAGACTCGTACTTGGCACTTGATGCGCAAGTGCTTGAAGGTTCTCATACGAAACATTGTCAGTTGAGAAGTTGATAACTTATCGGTTCAAGCTGATGCTGCGTACAGTGCCTGCATATCATGATACCCACTGGGCAAACTGCACCAGCTCTGCGACTGCTGCGATAGCTGCTGTGGATTCTGCAGGGTATGGCAGCTTCCTTCGAAATATCAGGTTAGTAAGACAGGCATCTGAATGCTGCACTGCTGTCCTCCAAGCTTTGCAGACCTGCAGCATACTGCAGATGTTCTGCTGGTCTGCTGCAAGAGCTGGATACTGCAGGGCGACCAATAAGAGACTAATGAACTGCTTCAATGTGTGAAACATTGCAGCTGCACTGCAGTGATTTCGCACTGTTGCCACCTGTTGGTGCCTGCCCAGCTACTGTTGTAAGGGCGGCAGCTGCGGCAGCCTTGATCCCTAAGGCAAGCACGTGCTGTACGAGTGACTCAAGCTGCCAAATGGTGCTGTTATGCACTGCATACCACTTGATATCTGGGTTGATGCTGCGCACAGTACCAGCAGATGTGGATAGCCAGTGTGCAAGTAGCGCTGATTCTGCCGCATTGTCTGCAGCAGCTGCTGTGCGTTCAGCACCATCTGGAGGCAATGTTGACAACGAAATGGGCCGCACTACATTAAGTCAAATATCAACACGGTTCTCAACAGCCGTAGCTGCGGCCATACCAAGAAAGTTGACGTATCTGTAGAATCACCGGTCCGGTACCTCTCGTTCATGACAGTGCAACCAGCTAACCTAGTTGCCTCGAACCAGCTGGTTCGAGGCAACGAGATCGAATTAGTACGCAAATGCAAGGACTGAATCTAGTCACCTGACTTCCTACTGTTGATCATACTAGCTGCGTAAGCGCCTGCGGATGTATCCACGTACCGGTGTCGAAGTAAGCAGAAAACAAACACAGCACGGCGTCAGCCCTCTGGTGGTGAAAGGTGTGCCGGACATCAGCAGGTGAGTATCTCTGTCATACTATTTTCTCAACTCTTGCTGCAGCAAGTGCCAGCAGCGTACGCTGCATGTACGCATGTGCTCCAGCCTCCTCGCAAACTACTACTATTTGCACTGTATACAGTGCAAATATGTTGGACGTGTAGGAAGCTGCATGTTACTTCAAGCGCATGTAAGCAGAGATTGCGTTGAAACATGCTCCGTGTCTGACCTGTTGCACCTGCTTGCTGTTAGGGTGACTGACCTTCAAGCCAGCGCCTGGGCCCGGTGCCTGCGCTGCAGCAAGTAGGTATAGCATACATACTGCTAGAGCCCGTGTTTGATTATGCTTGTCAATAGTCACGATGGAGTGGACGCTTTGCGTTCTTGGCTTTCAACAGGGCCCTTGTACATGTGGCATGTCCAGCTGCCCTGCAGGGTTATCATTTTCCTTGCACAGACCAGACCAGCGAACTGGGTAGTTCACACTGAACAGAGATGCAGCACGGACCGTGCATCGAGCAGTAGACCTGTAATGAGAGCCACATGTCAGCAGATATATAACTGGAGGCAAGCCTGCATTGCTGCTCATAGTTGTATCAATCATCGAGTACTGCAGTATTTCGGCCATTATGCAACCAACACGCTGCTCTGCGTCCGCTGTACCCAGACTGTTCAACCAGAAGCAGTATCCATAGTCAGCACCAATCACAGCTTGGATGGCTTCAGCAGTGCCGCCGCCCTTGAGAGGAGCTCAGCGGCAGGCGATGGCTGCTGTTGAGCAGCTTATTGATGACCCAGATGAGGTAGATGGCATCATCAAGATGTTTTGCGGCACTGGCAAATCCAGAGTTATGCTAGAGGTCATCAAACGAGTGTTGAGGACTCCTACAGCAGATGGCAACTTCGGTGGTGCCAGTACATCCAGAGCAGCCGCCATCACCACCAGCCGTAAAGTAGCCCTAGTAGTGTGCCCGACTATTGCGCTGATTACACAGTTCATGACAGACTATGTACTGAAGTATGGTTTGCACCAGCATGTTTCAGTGATGAGCGTGTGCTCAGTCAGAGAGCTCACTGAAGATGATGGAGATGGGGCACAAGGTATTCAGTACACCACACAACCAGCAAAGATTAGCGAGTTCTTCTCCAGTCACGCTGATGACACCAGTAGGTGCCTTGTTCTTGTGACCTATCAGTCACTTGAGACCCTCCTGTCCGTGATATACGAGCAGCATGTGGTGGCAAATGTTTGTCTCCTGGATGAAGCACACCACATCACAGGAGACAAGGTCAGCCCCCGCGTTGTTGCTCTGTGTTTTTGAGCCTCATAACAATGTACTGCTGAGATGTGTTCTGTCATGCTGGTGTGTGGGCCACCGAACAGTACACTATATTGCTGGGAGTATGATATGTGTTAAGACAACCAGTCGATCCAAGTCAGGTCTTTCAGGTTTTTGGCAGCACTGGTAGGTTAATTCTTTCTGCTGTGTCGCAGGCATCTTCCCTGGTGATTGACAATGATGAATTCCAAGACCATGTGCTCAAGTGTGTGTACTTCACAGCCACTCCACGCAATGTCTGGAAGGGTGTGCAGATGCTACCTGACAAAGATGGCAATCCTGGACAATGTGGCCGCATACTGTTCAACTATCCCCTTATACATGCAGTCAGAGACTCTGTTTGTCGAAATTTCGAAGTGCTGATTATGCTGCATGAGCAGCAAATTGACAGTGCTGGAAGCTCCAATCCTGCGGCTGCAGCAAGTGACAACAGCCAGCAGCAGAAGTCAAACAGGCAGCACACTGAGGCACCAGACACACGCAGATATCGCAAAAGGTCTGGTGATGACAATGCTGATGACAATGCGGATGATGATGATGTCAGCAATGATGCCGATGAACCCAATCTTGCCATTTCTTCTTCCTCCTCAAGAAGCGTGTTGATGGCAGATGATGAAGACTTTGAGTCAGACATAGAAGGTTACGCAATGATTGAGCTTGGCATGGATGATGATGACCAGGTAATGTCACCGCTCTGCAGATACAGCAATTGCCAATTGTGCGGGTTGGGCCTTTGGTCACTTTCATGACAGAATGCAGTCTGTGCACTGGGCATGCAAGTCATGCATGGACACTTTGGATTGATATTGTCACGACCATGGGACTCAACAAAATCTACATCTGCAAACACAACTCAAAGAGATGCAAGGGACATGTCACAGTCAAGCCTCCAGTGTGAGCCTTTGCGCTCAGGCCAAGTAGCCTTCGACCAAGCATCCGCTTCGACTGCCAGTGGCTGCTGTTTTACATGCTCATGCTTCTGCCGCACTCCTGCAGGCAGAAGCTGCATCCGTCCTTGAAGATCAAGTTGACGAATTAGCAGATGAGTTGATAGACTACACTGAAAAACTGCGAGTCCTTGCTCAAGCCATAGCCAGGACAGGTGCCAGCAGAATCCTTACCTTCCACAGTGGGTCTCACAAAGGCAATGATGCAGTGGGACGCTTTGCCACCGAGGACAACCGGCAGCTGCTGCAGCAGTATCTCAGTGAAGCTGGTGGTCAGCACAGCAGCAGCACAGTAAGGATCACAAGTTTGACTCATGACTCAAAGGGTCGTCGTGCCATTCTCAACAGCTTTGACTCCACCCCTGATGATGAGGTGCATGTGCTGGCATCCTGTCGCACTATCGGCGAGGGAGTTGACACCAAGAACGCTGACATGGTCATGTTTGTCACGCCCAGAGGCTCGTACACATCAGTGGTGCAGGTAAGTACTTGTCATGCTTCACAGGCATGGTGGCAGACACTGGGATTTGCTGGAACGGATGCAGAGCTGTGTTACATGCATCAGATACACTCCAGCAAACAGCACACGGCGCTTGCAGCAGAGTGTTAATTGCATATGTCTTGTTGCATGCTTTTGTTACTTCTCTGAGACTTAAGTGTGTCAGCTAAATACAGGCGCACAGATTTCTGTCAACAACATCCGCAAGACCCAACTCTGCAGGGCTCAAGTGCATAAGTCATACTGTGACAGCATCATCCTCTTTGTACACACACGCTGCGCTTAGTGCCTGTTTGTGACCTCTCCTGCAGACAACGGGTCGCTGCACCAGGCGCTGTCTCCATCATGTTGCTGATGCCAAAGGTATCATTGTTCTTCCTTGCTATGTGGACCTCTCCAAGTATCAGCAGTGCTCAACACCAGAAGAGCGGCATCAAGTGATGATGGAGAACATTAGATCAGGGCAGAGTGGGGACTTCAGCTCAGTTGTGAACTACCTGATGGCTCTTGGTGCCGAAAGCCCTGAAGTCATAGATGAGCTCATTGCTCAGGCATTGGGGCAGTCACTGACAGCTGCTGGCTCAGCAAGTGAAACCAAGCAGCCGCAGCAGCAGAAGCAAATAAACAAGGCCAAAAAGACGCAAGGGCCCACACAGCATGCAGCTAATGCACAAGCCCCCAGCTTGCATCCGGTGCATGGAAGTGGGTCAGAATGTGCAGCAGCTTTGGAAGTTGAGGATGCACCAGACAGTGATGTACAGTCAGACCATCCAGATGATGAGGGTGCAGCTGCAGAGGACGTTCCCATGCCTCACCATGAAGGGCCTGAACAGCAGCCAAAAGACCCAGCTCAGCAGCATGTTCAGTTTGATGCCTCTCTTGCTCCTCGCTTCCGTCAGCTCTTTCAGTTAGATGGGATGTCTGTGAGTGCAGCAGGTGCAGCAGTAGGAACAGCTTTTTTGCGGGCAATGCTGGTGCATAAGCCTGAATCACGCTGGATGCTCAAGTATGAACTGCTGAAGCAGTTTGTAAGCCAACGTGATAGGCTGCCAATTCAGTCTGAGAGCTTTGGTGGTGAGGAGATAGGCGAGTGGTGCAGAGCACAGCGGAAGAGCTATGCCAATGGCTGGTTGAGCAAGCAACATATTGAAGATCTGGAAAAAGTCAAGGGTTGGGCCTGGAAGGTAAGAACACACTTGTCTGTATGGCATGCCGGCGGCCTGGTTATACTGCTCAGCATACCTTGTTGCGCTTGAGCCTCATGCGAATCACATGTATGCCCCTCTATCCTGTTTGGCTAGTACTGATCATCAGTAGACTCTATGTCGTACATGATATCCGTATCATACTTGCCATATAGTGGTATAGCATGTCTGAATGCAATGCAGTGCAGTGCAAACCCTCCTAGATGGCTGAAAATGGCGATGTTGTGGCCACTGACTTGTGTTGCAGCTTGTTGACCCAGAGCAATTCACCAAGAACCTGGAGCTGTTGCGCGTCTTCACCAGTCAAGAGCACAGGATGCCCAGGAATCTTGAGTTGTACAAGGGTATCAGGCTAGGCCAATGGTGTGTGGTGATGAGGCGAAAGAAGAAATTGGGAGTATTGGCCCAGCAACAGGTGGAGGCTCTGGAGAGTGTTGAGCACTGGAAATGGGATGTAGGTTACCAGCTTGAAGAAACAAGTTGTGCGATGTGCACATGCAAAGTGTAGTGCACATCGACGGACATTGCTTTCAAGCAACAAGTCATCCGCTGTGTGTCAGACTATGTGCGGAAGTGTGAGACTACTTGAAAAGTTATCATGCTGATCAGCGTGTGTCATGACGCATGCATAAATCAACGTAACCCAGCATCAGCTTGTGTCATTCCAGCAGCATGCATCAGGTCACAAACCTTGATGGCACCTTGTTTTGCTCCCGCGCTCAGAGGTGATTCCCAATGCTGTATCAACTACTTGGCAGCATACACGCTTGGCCGTGCTGTGTTCTGGTGATGCTGCATTGCAGGTGCAGAACTTGGTATGGGATGACAACTTGCAGCTGCTGAAGCAGTTTGTACAGGAACAGGGAAGACTGCCCAAACAACATGAGCTTTATGCTGGTGTGAAGCTCGGCAATTGGTGTGGCAATGAACGCATGAGGAAGCGCCGGGGATGGATCAGCAACGAGCAGCAGCAAGCACTAGAAGATGTTGCACACTGGACTTGGACCAAGGCCCCACAAAAGGTTGTACAAAGTGCTTTGCTCTCTTCATATCATCTTCTCATTCCTGAGCTTTCATGCCGTCTCAATTTATGCACTGAGTCACTGTGGCAGTACATACCTGCAATCAGCCTGATGCTGTGATGTATAATGCTCACATGTTGTGTTTCACAATTCCTCTGCTGCAGAGGACAGCTGCACAGAAGCAAAAGATGTTGCATTTGTTGAAAGCCTACATGGAGGAGAAGGGCAGGACCCCTGTCGCCAAGGAGGTTTACCAAGGTATGATAATGTTGCTTCGACCAACCACAACAAGCAGTGATCTCTGCAATAGCAACTATACTAATGACACTCGTCAGCATCACCGTTTGAGGCTCAAAGCATGTCTCACTAGGGACATATCAGCTGCCATCTGTTGAAACATCAGAGGCTGCACCTTGTGGTATGAGGCACAACGCTGTGTTAACTGCAAGGCACTATGGTGGCCTCTACCTCCCTTGAGCCAAGGCTGCCTGTTCTTGCTTTTCAACCGTTCTGTTCTGGTGCAACCAGCTTTCGAAGCGAAGTATATTGTTGCTAGGCATGTTCATGATGGACTTCCACCTGCTAGATTCAAATGGTGTTGCACCATGTGCCTCACCCAGGTGAACAGCTGGGCAACTGGGTTGATGAGAGGAGGAGGCAGAGGAAGAGAGGCAAACTCAATCCTGAGCTAGAACAGGAGCTTGAACAGCTACCAGGATGGACGTGGGAGGTATGTCACAAAGACACAAGCTACTCCGGACATCCAAGGGTCTGTTTACATATACCTGGTGAAGTACAGGTTACTGTCTCATGTTTGTTGCTTGCCACAAGCAAAGGTGCTTCTGACTTCAAGCAACCATATTGCACAATGCTTGTCTGTGCTTCTTTCCAATACGTATATATGTGCCAAGCTCTCACCGGGCTGGCTATGTAATCGGCCTCAAGTGGTCCATCTGTAACCGCTTAGTGCAGAAACCGGGTGCCCTACTGCAGCTCACCTCAAAACATAATGTGGGCTCTCATCACACATCTGCTGCCCACGTGTTTGTCACGATTGCTCAGTGATTCTTTAGTTTGACTGGTTCTGATGGCCAGTGCCTTCATAGACTACACTGTGTGGCACATGGTCTGTGCTTTAAGTACAAGTCAACTGGCTTGTAACTGGCAACTGATCCGCCGGCTGTCCTCCAATGCTACTGGCAGTGGCTGCGAGGCTGAGGCATGATGTTCTGGTGATGTGTGCTTTGTGCTGCAACTGCACCCTGCAGAAGTTTACAGAAGGGTTCCGTGCAAACCTCAGGGCTCTCCAAGCCTATGTGGCATCGAAGCAAAGAATACCAGGACAGAAAGATACATTTCAGTTTGAAGGCAAGGAGCTGAAGCTGGGCGCTTGGTGCAGTAGAATGCGAGGGAAATACTCAAAGGGTCGGCTTTCAAACCAGGACAAGCTAGCCTTGGAGGCAGTCCCGGGATGGTCATGGCCGGTTGGTGTACTGATCTTGTGCAGAAAACTTCCTTTGAAAACGTGCACTGTTGTTCCCACTGCACTTACTCGGAGCATCCTATGGTGCAACTGAGTACATTTGTTGCAACAGGCTTGTGCCTCGGCTTTGCTGACTGTCAGGCATCAAGTTGGTTACTGCTGACGTTATTGCAAATGAATCTGGCACTGCTTGATGATTTTGAATGACAACACCCCATGAGCAGCTCATCGGCTCAATGTGTTGCCCATAGATCCGTGGTGGGTCGTAGATGACATCCAGTGTACAGGCATCCATTCATACATGCATCTCACTGAAACATCTGAGCATGCTGCTGTTGTAGGAAAGGAAGCCAATAAAACAGTTGTTGCACATTGATGGCCAAGATCCGCCTGCAATTGACAAGTTCCAGCCAGGAGAGGTATGTGGTCAGTTTGCTGCATCTTTGCAAGTCATGAATGTAGTGACTCATGCTATGTACTGCCTTCGGAAGTGTGTACGGCACATGAGACTGGTTACCTCCTCAAAAGCTTTGGATTTTTCTGTTACAATCATTGTAACAGTCATCGGATGACTACCCCAAGTCCTCTATGAATATGCTATTGTGTGTGGTCCACAATGTTCGTACTTTGATCTCGCAGACGTTTCGAGTGTCTTCTCAAGCTGAGTTGCATATTGCTGCTTCCTTCTTGATGCTGCTGCAGAAATATGATTTGATATTCTCCAATCACCTGGAATTGTTGAAGCAGTTTGTTGCCGAGCGTCGCACACTCCCCAGCCAGAAGGATACATACAAGGGCAGCAACCTGGGCGCGTGGGCAAGCAACCAACGGGCAAACTATAAGAACAAGAAGCTCAGTGCAGACAGAGTTACCAAGCTGGAGGAGATTCCTGGCTGGAAGTGGACTGTGAGCTTTACCTAGTATGCTTTGTATGACACATCAACCTTATGTTTTGTTGGCCGTCTGTAACGATGAAGCACGTAGTACTGCACCTGTGCTACTATGGTGAACATGTTAGCGGTGGCACAGCTGAGGTTGTACTAAGTGGGTGACATTATGACCTACAGGGATAGATGTGGGTTCCAGCAAGAAGTACCATGTTTGCTGCTTTGATCCTCTGCAGTACTGTGGGGCTGATGAAGCTTGTTCTCACAGGTCAACTGTCACTGCTGGACTGAACATGCTGGACTGATTACACAACCTCTGCCTCATTGATCATGGCGGTCTGACTAGAAGTGCTGTTACTGAGAAGATTGTGTTTTGTTCACTCAGGCGAAGGCCGACCTATTCTCTGGGAAGTTGGAGCTGCTTCACCAGTTTGTTGCTGAACACAAAAGGCTGCCCAAGAACTCAGAGAGCTACAAAACAGAGCAGTTGGGTTCCTGGTGCAGTACCCAGAGAGGCCGCTTCAACCAGGGCAAACTCCCCGAGCAGCATAAGAGACAACTAGAAGGTGTTCAGGGCTGGAAGTGGAAGGTACCATACCTTATGATTCTGATTACCTTATGCTTGCATGAGAGCTTCACAACATACCTTCAGCACAGCATAACACAGTTGGAAGCAACACCCGCTCACAGCATTGCAATCAGTACGAACCATCAATGACTAGTTTTCACTGCACACCTTGGGCTGCACTTTGCACAGCATCTGATACCTAGGCGGCTACAGGACAGCATGATATGTATATATCTCATGCAGCATACTATGAGACATTCCTCAACATGCTGACAGGCAGTGCGACGCGTCAACTTGTATGTTCTGCACATGTGTTCATGCAGGTACTTAGCGGACCTGCTTCTATGCGAGCTCAGTCATTTCCAGCAGCAGCGGCGGCAACAACAGCAGCAGCAGCAGCTACAGCAGGATGTGGGGAGCAGCAGTCTGAAAGTGATCCTGATGCTCAGTTTGATGATGATCATGTTGGTGGTGACGATGATGAGAATATCATCAGTAGAGAGGCGACCCCACCCCCTGCCAAGAAAGGGAAGGTGTGTATCAAAGATACAACAATGGTGATTTTGCAGCCGCTGCATATAGTATATGCGATATATATTGCTTGCCGCTGTGGCATTTTCTTCTCCATGCCAACTCACAGCTGGCTCGGTACCATGCTGTCTGACAGCAGGCCGCAAACCACAGTGTCCATTGCTCAGCACACGGTTTGCTGTAAAGTTTGGCTCCGAATATGTACCAGCTCATGTTGTTAGCTGAAAAATGTAGGCAGGCAATGTTACAGTGCCACAGGCTGCGCTTTGTGATTGTCATATCATCTCATCTTTTGATGAGCCTGTTGCAAGCACAATCTCACTTGCTAATTGTTGTATGCAATAGTTCATTCAAGCTATCAGCCTCATATCCTCAGAAGAGGACTCTGCAGATGACATGATTGATGAGCGTGAATGAGATGTTCAAGGTGATTTGTTGCAGTGTTATTGCAGATCTGCAGCAGTGACGCCAATCAAAGCAATATTTCAAGTTCAATCAGGCCATAATGCAGCGCAGGGCCTTGTGTTTCAGCTATACAACTAAGCCCGGCTACGTTGAACATCTTTGTTAAATGCCGGGCAACATCTTGCTGTAACAACATTGATACACTATAGTATGTCATCAAGGTGGCTATCACTGCAACAGAACAGTGCCGTTGCTGTGCGGCAGCTGTTGCGTGAGCTGAGCATCCATCCCATCAGTTCAACATCATTACTAGTAGGTCGTTGCTGTCACTACCATGCAGGGCCAAAGTGAGATGCCTCCCAACCATCAGTGGAGTCTGTGGCTTGGCCACCGTGTCATTGGATGGCACAGCGGCTGCGTCACACATCGGCTGACGATCATGTATGCGTTGCAATGGCCTTAATTACACACTGTGAGACGGTCCTTGACAGAGCTACAGAGCTACCATCAGTGCATTGAATAGAAAGAGCATCTCTCTGGAAGAGATACAAGCCATGTAGTCCACGACCTGTTCCTCCCAGCTGGAAATAGGAACTGGTGTCACCTCCCATATGTTTGTACAGTTATAGGTGTTGCTTACACGTCCTCTACAGCAGTGTATCAGCGGCCAACTAGAGGACAGGTGTCTACAGCGGCAGCATCAGCAGCAGCAGTGTGATAGGTTGGGCGTCAGCGACTTGGGGATAATTCAAACTTTGGACAACCGTCTCGTCATGAGTCACGGTGACTCTGAGATATCTCAGTGACGCTGGACTGTCACACAACAGCACACAACCTTGTGTTGCTGTGTAGGTGTACTGAGAAGCAGTCGTATTGAATACATACTGGCAGAGCAGACACATGTGCTGTGAATGGTAGTCGGCACAACCCCACCCAGCATGACTGACAAACTAATGCCAGAGTCTGGCCCAGACACAAGCAGCAGCTCCGCAGATATCAGTCAACATACTTCTTGGCGTATTTTTAGAACCATCTACTGCTCTAGTAGCTGCCAGAAATGGGCCAATGTTGCTTGCTCCACTGGCCAAACTGTGTTGCAAGTTACCTCCAATTGGACCAAGCAATCAACAACCAAACAGATCATGTTGGGCATCTTGGACTACAGCTCCTTGTTGTGCTTCACAAGTTGGCCTTCTTGGCCTCTACTTGATTTCAGTTCGACCGTGTTGTGGTCACAAATCACTGAGATTGCTTGCCCGCCCGGCGGGAAACAACAAGTGTAATCACTGATTCCTCAAGGAATCAGTGCACATAGCTGCTGCCAACCTTGGCAGCAGCTATGTGCACTGCCATGTCCTTAAACCCACGATATGGCACTGGCATGGTATATGACTGCATTACATCTGCTATGCATTTGCTGTTCATTCAATCAGCTTGGGAATGCTGCAACTTGCTGTGAACAACCGCATATGCATGCATGTAGGTGTGCACCAAACCCAACTCACCCTTGCAACGCCACCTGCTGCAGCTGCTGCACGGCTTCAGATGCTTCAGCTGCTATGCCAAGCTCTGCGTGATACAAGTCCTGGTTGTTGCTCTGGCAAGGCTAACTTACTGCTTAGTTCCGTTGAATCTGCCGCAGTGCGGCACTGGAGGTTTCAGCGGGTGTGAAGATTGCTGCAGATGTCAACTCGTAGTGCCTGTATAGTTTGCTTTATGAGATGTTCTGTGTCAAGTTGCATGTTCAGTGGTAGTGCTGTGACGACATACGCGCTTTGACAGGCGCGCCAACGGGAAACGCGGGCTGGTGTTTACCTCGTGCTCATCACGTCCTTGAGACTCAGTATTTGTTGACCAAATATATAAGTAAAAGAGCTGAAGTGTCAGGGCTGTAGCACCGTTGACAGGTAGGTAACCTCGTACAGCATGCGGTGCGCACCGTTTTGCTGCACTACAGTTGTACTGGTGCAACGCAGAGACTTGCATGCGAGCCAGCAATCAGGGCGTAACTCGAAGGTTATACCTGCATACAATTACTGCGTATAGAGCAGCGTCACGCCATTGTTGCTGTCTAGCTTTGTTGTACTGCTTTGCAACCTTCAGAGTGATAGTGTCCGCCTTTGCAACCTGCAGAGTCTCTGCCTTTGCAACCCTTCAAAATCTATGCCTTGTTGTGATTTCTTGTAATATAAAGCACACTTGGATTAGTCTGGCTTTACGTACTTGACTACTTGATGCAGCAGAAGCATGCTTGACACCATATTGAATTGATTTGCTGTATCAGAGACCCAAACAAGACTGCTAGATGTAGAGCAATCGATGCCATTGTTGTGCTTCAGGATGAGGTTTGTACAGAAGCGCAAAACCTATGCTGCAACCAAGAAACCAAAAGCCCTTGTCAGCAAACAGCTGAAGGCTGACAAGTCAGCCCAGTCAAGCAAGGCAGTGGACGCCAACAATGAGAAGGCAGAGAAACAATTAGGTGCTAAGAAAGCAGCACGACGACGGGTTAAAGTTTGCTATGCAGTGAAGAGTCGGCCACCAGGACCAAGGCCTCGAAGGCCTGCCAAGAGACAAAGCAGCTTGTGTCAAGGAGTGTATGTCAGCGGCAAGAACAAAGGCCAAACATGCACCAAGAAAGCAGAAGACAATGGCTACTGCGGCTACCACCAGAGTCAGGCTCAGCCTGAGGAGGCTGCTGTGAATACAACTGGGGATAGCCAAGGCAAGACAAAGAAGGCCGCCAAAGAGGTTTATCCTGTTTTACCACCAGGGATAAAGATGCGTCAGGATGCGTTTGATGCCCTCTGGGCGGTTATGACAGATGGCCTGTGATTTGAGGTTGCATGTCACATATTCAACTTGGATATCTCTGGAAAGGTGAGTTGTGGGTGCTTCCGGACAATGCAGAAAAGTCTTTCCCAGCAGAACACACCCCAGTACGACAGCTGCATCATGTATAGCAACCATTGCAACTTGCAATCGGATACTATCCTTGTACTAGTATCCTCGAGCAGCGATAAAACAACAATATGACAGCAATTCTGCTTATATGTTAGTGAGCCGCACTCAATGAAGGGGTCCATATGGTATCCAGTGACGGCTTCATTGTATCTGAGGCACTTTGCTGTGAGACAGTTGGAATAAAAAGGTATGTGCACTTTTATATTCACTGCAGGTATGCCATGCCATGGCAACCGTTGCACAGCAACATGCTTGGTGAAATACTGCCAGTTGTCAGAGTGTGACCGTCACCTCTGCCAGTACCCTGTCCGGGACAGCGGTTCACTAGCTGCAGCTGACACACCTCACAGGGAAGCCTGCAGCATTAGTTGTGTCCAGGATTCTGCTGATTGAAAACAGCCATCCAATTTGCAGGCTCCGCGGCTAAGCCTCGTGAGGGAGCTGTCGCAGCAAGTCCCACTACGAGCTTCTACACAGAACAGGTGATCCCAGAAAACAAGCACTCTAGATTACACAGCAAGCGAAGTAGTGTTTACAGCAGTAGTGTATCAGCAAGCAAGCACAGCGCCCTATAGGTCCCAGCACAAGCAGTGTGCCCCACTGAGCAGCTGGATGCAGGGGGTGGGTGCTTTATTACATACAAGCTGCAACAACTATCCCCAGTAACCATGACCAGCAGCAGATGGGTGATGTGATTGAATAGACGGGGATGTGATTGCTGACTCGGCAGTACACCAGAGTGCATTGAAGCTGACTTTGCTGCGCTGGCAAACCGTATCAATCACACCGCAGTGCAGTGGGTTTCTGTGGTCTGTGTGTGTCCACTGGGCTCTGCCAGAGGAATACAAAGTGAATACAAAGCAAGAATAACACTGGGTCAGCCATTCTGGGGATGGAAAGGAGACTGGCCATGGGTGATGTGATTGAGACACAAGCTGAAATGCTCATCAAGCAGCAAGCGTAGTGAACTGCATCTGTGTCCTGGACAGCCAGACTCTGGATGTCCAATTGTCCAATTGCAAGTTGAATACATGCATCAGTCACGGTCAGCAGTCAAGATCGAATCCGGTGGCATTGAACTGACTAGTACTGCTGTTTTGACTGCTTAGTGCTTGATCGGCCAAATCCTGACGGTCAGTGGAGCCTCCACTACAGTCTGATCTCAGATCACCAGGTGAACTAATTCATGAGGTGATCAGTTTAGTACAACGTGAGTTTCACTATCACAATGTGATAGCATAGAATGCAGCGACAATTGTGCTTCTCAACCGGGAGAGAACTTCTCTCGACAGTCGCAGACTCAATGGTGGTGTGTTGCGATTTTCGAGTTCAGACTGACACATCATCACGATGATCTAGCTGTCATATGAGGGTCAATTCTATACAGACAATATGCATACGTGTGCGGTATAGATGTCTGAGCATCTGTCAGCAGCAAATGCAGTTGTGTACTGCATGAAACAGTTCAAGCCATAACAGGAGTCACAGTTGTGCCCAGTAAGTGCGCCCTGCAGCTGCAACAAGGCTGCAACAACACACATACTGGCCTGCACTGCAGAGTATGATACTCTCAAGCATTGTGCAGTTGTGAGGCACGTA